>QNTS01005269.1:25296-54089 GCA_003317085.1 Hucho hucho | reverse complement strand
GGTGCAGGATATCTCGGTCCCAGAAGGTGTATTGGCGACCTAGCGCGCAGAGCCGGCACCACTCTACCAGGTAGCACACTCACCGTAGCCTGACAGATGAGTGGAGCTGGAATCTCTCGCACAGGGCTGTGGAAACGCACCGGAGACACAGTACGCAGAACCGGTGCAGGATATCCTGGTCCAAGGAGGCGCACCGGAGACCAGGAGCGCTGAGCCGGCACCGCTCTTCCAGGCTGCACACTCACCCTCCCCTGACAGATGAGTGGCGCTGGAATCTCTCGCACCGGGCTGTGAACGCGCACTGGAGACACCGTGCGCAAAACTGCATAGCACGGCGTCTTACCAGTGCGATGCTCCCTCCGACGCTCCCTCCAGAGAGCACGAGGAGTTGGCTCAGGAGTCCATCCTGAACCGGCCAAACTCCCCGTGTGCCCCCCCCCAAAAGTTTTTTGGGGCTGCCTTTCGGGCTTCCGTGCCAGGCGAGGTCTAATAAACTCTCCTCTCTCCGGATCCCATGCTCCGTATAGCTTCTCACACCTGCGCCGCTCCGCCGCCGCTGCTTCCAGCTCCTCTCTTGGCCGACGATACTCTCCTGGTTGAGTCCAGGGTCCGTCCCTAAACAATTCCTCCTCCCAAGTCCTGAACTCCCGAGTCTCTCGCTGCTTGGTCTTCTTAGGGTGGGTTATTCTGTCACGATCTTCGGAACGGACAGACCAAGGCGCAGCGAGGCATCCAGTATACATCTTTTATTGAAACAACGTAACTGGGCTTAACAACAAAACAAACGAAGATCGTAACGTTGAAACATAACTTGAAACACAATGAAGCTATGCTCAAACAATAACCCACAAAACCTATATGAAAACCCCAAACATATATATGGTTCCCAATTAGAGACAACGACACACAGCTGCCTCTAATTGGGAACCATTACCCCAACATAGAAATATAACACCTAGAACATAAAAAACCCTACACCAAAACCAAAACTAAACACACCAGCCTGTCTTCTCAGGCCTGGACGTGACACGTACAAAATCAGCAGGGGATCAAATACTTTTTTCCCTCACTGTATATGTACTGTACGTGTGTGTGTATGTGTATATATACAGTTGAAGTCAGAAGTTTACATACACTTATGTTGGAGTCATTAAAACTCGTTTTTCAACCACTCCACAAATTTCTTTTTAACAAACTATAGTTTTGGCAAGTCGGTTAGGGCATCTACTTTGTGCATGACACAAGTAATTTTTCCAACAATTGTTTACAGACTATATTTCACTTATAATTCACTGTATAATTCACTGTATCACAATTCCAGTGGGTGAGAAGTTTACATACACTAAGTTGACTGTGCCTTTAAACAGCTTGGAAAATTCCAGAAAATGATGTCATGGCTTAAGAAGCTTCTGAAAGGATAATTTCCATCATTTGAGTCAATTGGAGGTGTACCTGTGGATGTATTTCAAGGCCTACCTTCAAACTCAGTGCCTCTTTGCTTGACATCATGGGGAAATCAGCCAAGACCTCAGATAAAAAATTGTAGACCTCCACAAGTCTGGTTCATCCTTGTGAGCAATTTCCAAACGCCTGAAGGTACCACGCTCATCTGTACAAACAATGTGGATATATTGAAGCAACATCTCAAGACATCAATCAGGATGTTAAAGCTTGGTTGCAAATGGGTCTTCCAAATGGACAATGACCCCAAGCATACTTCCAAAGTTGTGGCAAAATGGCTTAAGGACAACAAAGTCCAGGCATTGGCATGGCCATCACAAAGCCCTGACCTCAAACCTATAGAAAATGTGTGGGCAGAACTGAAAAAGCATGTGCAAGGAGGCCTACAAACATGACATTACACCAGCTCTGTCAGGAGGAATGGGCCAAAATTCACCCAACTTATTGTGGGAAGCTTGTGGAAGGCTACCCGAAACGTTTGACCCAAGTTAAACAATTTAAAGGCAATGCTACCAAATACTAATTGAGTGTATGTAAACTTCTGACCCACTGGGAATGTGATGAAAAAAATTAAAGCTGAAATAAATCATTCTCTACTATTATTCTGACATTTCTGACCTAAAGCAGGGAATTTTTACTTGGATTAAATGTCAGTAATTGTGTTTAAATGTGTTTGGCTAAGGTGTATGTAAACTTCCGACTTCAACTGTATCTTGGTATATATATATTTTATTTTAGTTTCTATTTATTATTATCATTATTGTGTTTTGTGGTTGAGGGGTGGGGGAAGGTTGATGGGGATGGTGGAGTTTCTGGGGGTGTCCTATTGGGGGCGAAGTGTCACGGATCCCTCTGGAACTTTCATTGCGCACACCTGGCCCCTATTCCCACTAATTGTATTTGTATATATGTGCCCTTTGTTCACCATGGGGGGGTCGATTATTGTTACAATGTCCGTTGGTGCGTGAGTACCTGTGCTGTGTGTTTTGGGCTTTCGTGCCCTTGTGGATTGCGCAGATGATTACGGGTCTCGACCCGTGTGATAATCATCATGCGCTTGTGTTATTTATTCGAGGTACTCCTCGCTCTTTTGTTTGGGATTCAACTAGAGGTCGACCGATTAGTCGGAATGGCCGATTAATTAGGGCCGATTTCAAGTTTTCATAACAATCGGTAATCTGCATTTTTGGACGCCGATTATGGCCGATTATATTGCAATACACGAGGAGACTGCGTGGCAGGCTGACCACCTGTTACGCAAGTGCAGGCAGCAAGGAGCCATGGTAAGTTGCTAGCTAGCATTAAACTTATCTTATAATAAACAATCAATCTTAACATAATCACTAGTTAACTACACATGGTTGATGATATTACTAGTTTAACTAGCCTGTCCTGCGTTGCATATAATCAATGCAGTGCCTGAAATTGTGTCACTTCTCTTATGTTCAGTGTAAGCAGAGTCAGGGTATATACAGCAGTCTGGGTCGCCTGGCTCGTTGCGAACTGTGTGAAGACCATTTCTTCTTAACAAAGACCGTAATTAATTTCCCAGAATTTTACATAATTATGACATAACATTGAAGGTTGTGCAATGTAACCGCAATATTTAGACTTAGGGTTGCCACCCGTTCGATAAAATACGGAACGGTTCTGTATTTCACTGAAAGAATAAACATTTTGTTTTCTAAATGATAGTTTCCGGATTTGACCATATTAATGACCTAAGGCTTGTATTTTTGTGTGTTTATTATATTATAATTAAGTCTATGATTTGATATTTGATAGAGCAGTCTGACTGAGTGGTGGTAGGCAGCAGCAGGCTCCTAAGCATTCATTCAAACCGCACTTTCCTCCGTTTGCCAGCAGCTTTTCGCAATGCTTGAAGCACAGCGCTGTTTATGACTTCAAGACTATCAACTCCCGAGATTAGGCTGGCAATACTATAGTGCCTATAAGAACATCCAATAAGACTGAAGACTCATGTTAAAAGGGACCACCAGCTTTCATATGTTCTTAGTAAGGAACTTAAACATGAGCTTTTTTACATGGCACATATTGCACTTTTACTTTCTTCTCCAACACAGTGTTTTTGCATTATTTAAACCAAATTGAACATGTTTCATTATTTATTTGAGACCAAATAGATTTTATTTATGTATTATATTAAGTTAAAATAAAGGTGTTCATTGTTCATTCAGTATTGTTGTAATTGTCATTATTACAAATATATATATATAAAAATCGGCCGATTAATCGCTATTGTCTTTTTTTGGTCCTCCAATAATCGGTATCGGTATCGGTATCGGCGTTGAAAAATCATAATCGGTCGACCTCTAGTTTCAACCCTGTGTTTTGTTACGTGTTTGTTTAGTCTTCGTCCCCGTGCCTTTACAGTTTTGTTTATTATATTATTAAACACATTAAACATTTTTTTCTTTCTATTATAACAGTTTACTGTGATTATGGATATGCACCCATGTTGACTTATATATTTGAACTTTATTTTTCACCCAGAGTACACATTTTTGATCTATTATTGTTATTATTACTACTGTACCTACATTCTTAAGAACTAAAAGAGAAAAAGTGTAAAAAGATGTAGGAAAAGCCATAAGAGGGAAAAGCACGATGGGATGGGGGATTGGGGGATGGGTAGAGAGAACAGTAGAGGGCTCCAGGTTCTCACCCCCTCTAGGAACCTGTCAGAGGAGGAGACGGTGGATCACACTACCCTTAGATTTGTGTTTGAAAAGTTACTCTACTGTATGCGTACTTCATTGATATACACTGAATGTACAAAATATTATGAACACCTGCTCTTTCCATGTCATAGACTGACCAGGTGAAAGCTATGATCCCTTATTGATGCATTTGTATTTATTATGGAACCCCATTAGTTATTTCCAAGGCAGCAGCTACTCTTCCTGGTGTCCACCAAAAATTAAGGCAGTAATGAACAATAAAATAAAAAAATTTAACATTAAGATACTTGTTACAACAAACTTCACAATACATTAACTGTCAGCCCTCCAGCCACTTCTCTACTACAGCACAATCCAGGTGTACGTGTGTGTATAGTGTGTTTGAATGTGTGTTTGTATGTCACTTGTTAAATAAGAAGGATTATTAAGCCTTGAGACAATTGAGACATTAATTGTTTATGTATTTGTGCCATTAAGGGTGAATGGGCAAGACAAAATATTTAAATGCCTTTGAATGGGATATGGTAGTAGGTGACAGGAGCACCGGTTTGAGTGTGTCAAGAACTGCAACGCTGCTGGGTTTTTCACACAACAGTTTTCCCGTGTGTATCAAGAATGGTCCACCACCCAACCGACATCCAGCCAACTTGACACAACTGTGGGAAGCATTGGCGACAACATGGGCCAGCACCCCTGTGGAACTCTTTCGACACCTTGTAGAATCCACATCCCGACAAATTGAGGCTGTTTTGAGGGCAAAGGAGGGAGGTGTGGGGAGCTAGTGCAATTGCAACTCAATATTAGGAAGGTGTTCTCAATGTTTTATATGCAACTTAGTGTCATATTGCAATGAGAACATAGCATTTTACAAACAACATCATATGACTCTCTATAAGGGAGTCAAATAAAGTCCCATAAGGGATGGATGCAGATGAACACAAATATTATTTAGTTCCATTGTAACCAATGATGCTACTCTAGCCGAATAAGCAGTGCATGAGTGAAGTATTTTTATGAAAAAAAACGTATTTTTAAGAAAGCAAGTACCATCGTGCTCAAACTCAAAATGTTGGTGTTTTAAACCAATATACAACGAAGTCCAAAAAATGAAAGGTGGTTTGCACACAAAAATATACAAAAACTTCCAAAGTATATCTTGAGTTTTTTTGCTTTTCAGTAGGCAGGGGGGAAAACTTACACAAACGTTTCAGTCTCTACCATCTTCAGTGTATGTCTGTTTCTCTGGTTTCAGGCATCAGTTATCTAGAGTGACACAGGTGTGAATGATAGTAATCAACAGGACCAAGTTTTTCAAAACTTTTCTAATCAGTTTTCGGCTATCGTATTGGATGAAATGTTAGAATTGGGTATATCTGGCGGTGGAAGAAACACACCTTTTGAGGTGAGGTGCTGGCTAGAGGAGTAGAACAGAGATTCTGGTCCTTGGCACAGGTGTGAATGATAGTAAGCAACAGTTGATTAACAGCTGACTGGCATTCTCACATGCTTTTGGAGTGGATCATGCACTCACATATAACAACGACACTTAAAAGATATCAAATCTATAGAGAGCAAATATTGGCTGAAGTTGTATAGTTCTTTGCGTGTGAACAATCCTTACATTTGTTCAATTGCCATTCAAATTAATGAACAGTCAGTGGTGGAAAAAGTACGCAATTGTCATACCTGAGTAACAATAGACACCTAGTAAAATAATACTTGAGTAAAAATATTTGGTTTTAAATATACTTAGGTATTAAAAGTAAATGTAATTGCTAAAAAAATACTTAAGAATCAAAAGTGAAAGTAAACATAAATTATAAAAAATTCCTTATATTAAGCAAACCAGACGTCACCATTTTTTTGTTTTTTTTATTTACGGATACCCAGGGGCACACTCTTGTCCTGCTAAGCATTCAAAATGTAACAAGTACTTTTGGGTGTCAGGGAAAAGGTATGGAGTAAAAAGTACATTATTTTCTTTAGGAATGTAGTAAAGCAAAAGTTGTCAAAAATATAAATAGTCAAGTAAAGTACAGATACCCCAAAAAACTACTTAAGTATTTCATCTATAAGTCTTTGCTAGGTCAAGCTCTGCCTTATCTCAGCTCACTGGTCACCATAACAACACCCACCCGTAGCACGCGCTCCAGCAGGTATATCTCACTGGTCATCCCCAAAGCCAACACCTCCTTTGGCCGCCTTTCCTTCCAGTTTTCTGCTGCCAATGACTGGAACGAATTGCAAAAATCACTGAAGTTGGAGACATATCTCCCTCACTAACTTCAAGCATCAGCTATCTGAGCATACACTGTACATAGATTTTTTCTATTGTTATTGACTGTACTTTTGTTTATCCCATGTGTAACTCTGTGTTGTTGGTTTTTGTCGCACTGCTTTGCTTTATCTTGGCCAGGTCGCAGCTGTAAATGAGAACTTGTTCTCAACTGGCCTACCTGGTTAAATAAAGGTGAAAGAAAAGTTGTAATTTATTTTTACTTAAACCTCTTAGGGCTAGGGGGCAGTATCCTGAATTTTCGTCTGTCTGACGTGCCCAAAATAAACTGCCTGTTACTCAGGCCCAGAAGCTAGGATATGCATATAATTGGTAGCATTGGATAGAAAACACTCTGAAGTTTCTAAAACTGTTAAAATGTCTGTGAGTATAACAAAAATGATATAACAGGCAAAAACCAGAGGAAAATCCATACAGCCTTTTCAATGCAAGCCTATAGGCTATACAAAGAAATTCTGCCCAGATTGTAGTACCTATCTTCCACTAGATGTCAACAGTCTTTATACAAGGTTTCAGGCTTGTTTCTTGAAAAACGAACATGTCATTGTAGTTTTTCCAAGGAGTGCTTCATTAGAAAAGTAGTTTTTTGGCGCGCGTGAATGAGGGCGCGCTCTTTGTTCTTTTCCTTTCCTATTGAACAAAGTTCTTTCTGTGTGAAATATTATCATTTATTTACATATTAGGGTACCTGAGGATTGAATAGAAATGTTGTTTGACTTGTTTGGACGAAGTTTACCGGTAACCTTTTGGATTCCTGAAATCAATGGCGCCAACTAAACAGACTTTGGGATATAAATAAGGACTTTATCGAACAAAATGACCATTCATTGTGTAGCTGGGACCCTTGGGATTGCAAACAGAGGAAGAACTTCAAAAGTAAGTGATTTTTGTGACGCCTGTGCTGGTTGAAAAATTTGTTGTTGTGTGGCATGCAATGCTTTCGCCGTGAAGCCTATTGTAAATCGGACAACGCAGTTCGATTAACAAGATTCTAAGCTTTTGAATTATGTATGACACTTGTATTTTCATGAATGTTTAATATTATAGCATGAAAAGCGGAGTCAGGCGCAGGACAACAGAGATGAGTAGTCACGTATCTTTACTCAATAAACTACAAAATCCCAAGTAGTAGAATTACAACACGCTCACAATATAGACCAACTTTACAATGAACAAACACGCACAAAACCATGGGGGAAACAGAGGGTTAAAATAAGGAACATGTAATTATGGGAATAGAAACCAGGTGTGTATAATGAAGACAAAACAAACAGAAATTGAAAAGTGGATCGGCGGTAGCTAGAAGACCGGTGACGTCGGCTGCCGAACGCCGCCCGAACAAGGAGAGGGACTGACTTCGGCGGAATTCGTGACACTAATAAGGGCAGGTAAGCCAGAAAGCTGAGTTTTAAGCAGAAATAACACCGGGGACTCAATCAACCACGTGCTACAGCAGTAAGCATGATGAAAGAAATGATGAAAGAAATAAAAGCTGAAATAAATCATTCTCTCTACTATTATTCTGACATTTTACATTCTTAAAAAGTGGTGATCCTAACTGACCTAAGGCAGGGAATTTTTACTAGGATTAAATGTCAGGAATTGTCAAAAACTGATTTTAAATGTATTTGGCTAAGGTGTATGTAAACTTCCGCCTTCGACTGTACATGATATTGGCTTGCAGTTAAACATAGTTACACTAAATAGACACTTTAAGTGAACTTCACAAGCATGTTGACATTTGTCTTTAGTCTTGAAAAATATTATACTAATTTGGCGTTCTATATACGGTGCATTCGAAAAGTATTCAGACCCCTTGACTTTTTCCACATTTTGTTACGTTACAGCCTTATTCTAAAGTTGATTAAATTGTTTCTGTTCCTCATCAATCTACAATACCCCAAAGCAAATACAGGTGTTTAGAAATTTTTGCAAGTTTATTACAAATAAAAAACGGAAATATCACATTTACGTAAGTATTCAGACCCTTTATTCAGGACTTTGTTGAAGCACCATTGGCAGCGATTACAGCCTCAAATTTTCTTTGGTATGACTCTACAAACTTGGCACACCTGTATTTGGGGAGTTTTTCCCATTCTACTCTGCAGATCCTTTCAAGCTCTGTCAGGTTGGATGGGGAGCATTGCTACACAGCTATTTTCAGGTCTCTCCAGAGATGTTCGATTGGGTTCAAGTCCGGGCTCTGGCTGGGCCACGCGAGGACATTCAGAAACTTGTCCCGAAGCCACACTGCGTTGTCTTGGCTGTGTGCTTAGGGTCGGTGTCCTGTTGGAAGGTAAACCTTCACCCCAGTCTGAGGTCCTGAGTGCTCTGGAGCAGGTTTTCATCAAGGATCTCTGTGTACTTTGCTCCGTTTATCTTTACCTCGATCCTGCCAAGTCTCACAGTCCCTGCCTCTGAAAAACCTTTCCATAGCATGACTCTGCCACCACCATGCTTCACCGTAAGGGATGGTGCCAGGTTTCCTTCAAACGTGACGCTTGGCATTCAGGCCAAAGACTTAAATCTTAGTTTCTTTAGGTGCCTTTTGGCAAACTCCAAGCGGGCTTCATGTGCCTTTTACTGAGGAGTGGCTTTTGTCTGGCCACTCTACCATAAAGGCCTGATTGGTGGAGGGCTGCAGAGATGGTTGTCTTTCTGGAAGGTTCTCCCATCTCCACAGAGGAACTCTGGAATGTTTTGGTACCCTTCCCCAGATCTGTGCCTCGACACAATCCTGTCTTGGTGCTCTACGGACAATTCTTTCGACTTCATGGCTTTGTTTTTGCTCTGACATGCACTGTCAACTGTGGGACCTTTATATTGACAGGTGTATGCCTTTCCAAATCATGTCCAATTAAGGTTCACTCCGTTCAAGTTGTAGAAACTTCTTAAGGATGATCAAAGGAAACAGCATACACCTGAGCTCAATTTTGAGTCTCATAGCAAAGGGTGTGAATACTTAGGTAAATAAGGTATGTTTTGTACTTTTTTATAAATTTGCAAAAAAATCTAAAAACCTGCTTTCGCTTTGTCATTATGGGATATTGTGTGTAGATTGATGAGGAAAGAAATATATTAATCCATTTTAGAATAAGGCTGTAACGTAACAAAATGCGGAAAAAGTCAAACGGTATGTCACGACTTCCGCCGAAGTCGGTCCCTCTCCTTGTTCGGGCGGTGTTCGGCGGTCAACGTCACCGGTTTTCTAGCCATCACCAATCCATTTTTCATTTTCCATTGGTTTTGTCCTTGATTTACACACCTGGTTTCAATCCCACAATTACTTGTTCATTATTTAACCCTCTGTCCCCCCATGTTTGTTTGTGAGTGATTGTTTATTGTTCATGGTCGGTTATTTCTATTCCGGCTGGTTTTTTCGCCTGTGTGTTTTGGGCACGTTGTATTTGATTACCTTTTGCCGTATTGGATTAAAAACGTTGTTCACTCATCTCTGCTTTCCTGTGCCTGACTTTATGCACCAGCTACACACACCGGCATTGACACGGTATGAATACTTTCTGAATGCACTGTATACTTCTGATGCCGTTGACGCTCACAGCCTGTCTGTTTTTTTCTCATTGACTCACATGTATTCTATTTCCAGTGTAAGCATGCTCATTCACGCACTATAAAAAAGGCTCCCCGTGTGATTTGGGCTTTACCCATAGTGAATCAGCTAATCCCAGTTCACTCCCTAACTCTTTCCCTTGGCCCTAACACTTTGATGTTTGTATATGTGTAAGGTGTAAGCAATATGGTGTAAGCGTCACCACTTTCCTGATTATACCTATCCAGACCCTTCAGAAAAATCTAAAGGTTAGGTCAGGGCCAAGGAGGAGGGGTAGGGAGTGAATTTGGACCAGCTAATAATGTGTATGTGCCACCTAAGAGTTTCAATAGCAATCATGTCTGTGTGTGTTCATTGAGGTTAAATTACTAAATTAAATTACTGCATGGTCGGAACTAGAAGTACAAGCATTTCGCTACACTCGCATTAACATCTGCTAACCATGTGTATGTGACCAATACATTTGATTTGATTTGATTTTGAGGTTTAAGTTCACTGTGGAAAAGATGCAAGGGTCCATTGTGACCATGGTGGAGAACACTGGCACTGCAGAGTGCCAGAAAAGACCGAACCGAAGAAGTGCAAAGGTACATGGACCTATCAATTTTCTTTGTCTCCACTGTCCACAATGCGAGTGTAGGCTGTCATCTCTATAGTACAGCACATTATCTTAGTTGTTTGTTACTGTACCAGCAATGACCGTGAAAGTCGACTAAGTTTTCAACAGCATGTATTGCTATGTTTGAGGCAATGACTAAAATACATGACCATTCTATCAGGTTTAAGAATAAAATGAAGGATGACTGAAATAAAATCTCTTCCCTAACCCCTCCATTTGTGCTTTCACTCGCGCCTCTGTCATATGCACAAGTGTCCCAAAACAGAGAAGTATGTAAGTTATGTATTCTAACATAACGGTTATTTATTGAATTCTTCCATTTGACATATCTTGATGTGGTTTGTTCATTTTGTTGTTGTTGG
The DNA here is from genome assembly GCA_003317085.1 of Hucho hucho. Classification (NCBI taxonomy): domain Eukaryota; kingdom Metazoa; phylum Chordata; class Actinopteri; order Salmoniformes; family Salmonidae; genus Hucho; species Hucho hucho. The sequence continues at coordinate 43,078 of QNTS01005269.1, read as the reverse complement.
TTTCACCTAAAACCCACTCCTGACGCTACACCTGTGAAGGAGCTCTCCCCCAGTTGTGAAGGAGCCCCCCCCTTATCTCTATATAATATATCCTCTTCATTTCAAATGTGTTCTGTGCTTTTATGAAGACATTGTGAAGAATTAGAATCCTATATTAATGGCATAAACATTTACACGCAGTATGACAGATCTACAAGCTGTACAATGAATCAGGAAAGCAGCAGATACGGCAGTCAGCAGAGCCAGGAGGACACAATGGTAGATGTCAGACATGTAGCCTGTCAATATGCAATGGGACCAGGGAGGTACAAGGTGTCCCTCCATTACACTACAATTGTTGTAATCTACCCAATTAATATTAGTTTATCAATATTATTACATGTACAGGCCTAGTGTCAAAGTTAGTCTACAATCAGGGTTAGGCCTAGTAAAATGTATTTATATTGACATTTGATTAAATCACAAGAACAATTCTCAGGGCTCTAAACTGCTAAAAAATGTATAGGGCCTACATTCATTAGCTGGCAATAAGTCATACTTCATCGGTATGTTCCTGGTCAATTTAGAATTATTGTTATCGTTTGATTGTACCACAGACACAATTGCCTCTACACAAAACATTTCTACATGACCGTTCTGTAACGTTGTGCCCTGCTGAACAGGTCCTGTATTTTTGGCAACAGCGACGTTTGCTAGTAAAGCTCGCAATTATTACAATTAGAGGAAATAAATGGTACATTTTACAGGTTATGATCATAACTACAACTAAGTATCTGACATATAAAGAGGGAGAACGGTAAACATTCATTTCGAACAGTGTTGTCTTTGTGGTTTGGGTCACTGCTGTGTTTTTTCGAAACGGTTACTTTGCGTGACGTCACGTGACGTTGATACTTCCTCTGTAGGAAGGGTATCATGTTATCCTGTCACGTTTGTTTTATTACTTTTTGATTGTATTCATCAATTATTGTAGCTGCATCTGTCTAAAATTTGAATCACATCGACTTTTTCTTATGTAATATCTGTTTTTATTAAATAATTTATGTCAAAATAATGACAATCTTTTTTACCCTAAACCGGATAAGTTGTGAACTACAAATATGGCACAATTTTGTAGTTCATTTTCTAACCCTAAACTTAATCGGATTCTTATCAATATCTTCGCCAATATCATTTTAATATGCGTGTAAATTCATATGTAACTGTTCATCAGTTCTTGACTTACAAATCACAAAAGTTTGGAAGAATTGCACCTTTCGAAGAATTGCACCAGTGAGCACCCCATGGCCAGCATGGGAATGGGATTGCACAAATATGTCTGCTTCATCCCAAATATATTTTCCGCCAAGCCACAAGTCTGAGCTAAAAAAAACAACTGTGAGTGATGACTCACAGAGCAAACTAAGCTGGCCTGGCCTCATTACTAGGCCTAATTTCTAACATATCAGCCATATTAGCCATTTTATCAGCCATCAAGCTCGGGGCCCTGGGTCTGAACCCCGTCCTGGGTCTGAACCCCGCCCCAGGTGGCGAAGGTAGGAAACAACACGTCCACTTCACTGATCCTCAACACAGGGGTGCGTGCTCAGCCCCTTCCTGTACTCCCTCTAGCACGCCCTTATCCACACATCTCTTTTTCCATTTTCAAATTAAATATACCTTCCTGCAACCCACCTCACCCAACGTGGTATTTTTTTATTTATTTTTTTATTTATTTTTATTTAACCTTTATTTAACCAGTTAGGCAAGTTAAGAACAAGTTCTCATTTTGTGGTTTGGGTCTGCTATTTCTTTAGACCTTATAACTGGAACCTCTATCAGAAGCTAGCCTTCACAAGCTAGCCAGCTAATTAGCTACTAGCTATTTAGTCATTGTTAGCCTCTGCTAGCGGTCTTTACCTTTAGCACAGACACCAGCCGCTTTAGCCCAGATAGCCCGGATAATATCAGCACAGCGGGATATCAGCCCTGAGCATATTGGACTGCTTTTTTTTTCTTCCACTACATCACCGGATTCCTGCCGCAAGCTCTGTACCATTACACCGGATCATCGCAGATAGCTAGCTACTAACGAGTGGCTAACACCCTTGTCCAGAAGCAAGCACCAGTTAGCCTCGAGCTAGGCCCATTCCCCCGGCTAGCAAACAAAGTACACCAACTACAATACCTCTCTTGCCAATTGGCCTGGACCCTTTGTCGACACGGAGCCCCGCCGATCCATCATGACTAGTCTGCTGACGTATTTTCGGCCGATGTGCTCTCAACCGGCCTCTGCGTCATTGATGTTGAGCACCCCGGCCGTCTTACAATCCAAGCTAGATGCCCTCAATCTCACACAAATTATCAAGGAACCTACCAAGTACAACCCCAAATCCGTAAACATGGGCACCCTCATAGATATCATCCTGAACAACTTGCCCTCTAAATACACCTCTGCTGTTTTCAACCAGGATCTCAGCGATCACTGCCTCATTGCCTGCGTCCGTTATGGGTCCGCGGTCAAATGACCACCCCTCATCACTGTCAAATGCTCCCTAAAACACTTTCTAATTGACCTGGCCCGGATATCCTGGAAGGATATTGACCTCATCCCGTCAGTAGAGGATGCCCGGTTGTTCTTCAAAAGTGTCTTCCTCACCATCTTAAGTAAGCATGCCCCTTTCAAAAAATTTAGAACTAAGAACAGATATAGCCCTTGGTTCACTACAGACTTGACAGCCCTTGACCAGCACAAAAATGTCCTGTGGCGCACTGCACTAGCTTCGAATAGTCCCCGCGATATGCAACTTTTCAGGGATGTCAGGAACCAGTATACACAGTCAGTTAGGAAAGCAAAGGCTAGCTTTTTCAAACAGAAATTTGCATCCTGCAGCACTAATTCCAAAAAGCTTTGGGACACTGTAAAGTCCATTTAGAATAAGAGCACCTCCTCTCAGCTGCCCACTGCACTGAGGCTAGGAAACACTGTCACCACCGATAAATCCACGATAATCGAGAATTTCAATAAGCATTTCTCTACAGCTGGCCATACTTTCCACCTGGCTACCCCAAACCCGGCCAACAGCTCTGCACCCCCCGCAGCAGCTGGCCCAAGCCCCCCCCCCTTCACCCAAATCCAGACAGCTGATGTCCTTAAAGAGCTGCAAAATCTGGATCCCTACATATCAGCTTGGCTAGACAATCTGGACCCTCTCTTCCTAAAATTATCTACTGCCATTGTCGCAACTCCTATTACTAGTCTGTTCAATCTGTCTTTCGTATCATCTGAGATTCCTAAAGATTGGCCACGGAGAAGGAGAGCCCACAGTCTTTGGTAGCTGGCCGTGTCGGTGGCACTGTGTTATCCTCAAAGTGGGCAAAGAACGTGTTTAGCTTGTCCGGAAGCAAGACGTCGGTGTCCGCGACATGGCTTGTTTTGCTTTTGTAGTCCGTGATTTTCTGTAGACCCTGCCACATACGTCTTGTGTCTGAGCCGTTGAATTGCGACTCAACTTTGTCTCTATACTGACATTTTGCCTGTTTGATTGCCTTGCGGAGGGAATGACTACTCTGTTTATATTCTGCCATATTCCCAGTCAACTTGCCATGGTTAAATCAAATCAAACTTTAATTGTCAAATGCGCCGAATACAACAAGTGTAGACCTTACCGTGAAATGCTTACTTGCAAGCCCTTAACCAACAGTGCAGTTCAAGAAGAGTTAAGAAAATATTTACCAAATAAACACAACTTTTTTATTTATTTTTTATATATATACTTTGTTATTTCACCTTTATTTAACCAGGTAGGCTAGTTGAGAACAAGTTCTCATTTACAACTGCGACCTGGCCAAGATAAAGCAAAGCAGTGCGACAAAAAACAACAGAGTTACACATGGGATAAACAAAAGTACAGTCAATAACAATAGAAAAAATCTATATACAGTGTGTGCAAATGGAGTAAGGAGGTAAGGCAATAAATAGGCCAATAGTAGCGAAGTAATTACAATTTAGCAAATTAACACTGGAGTGATAGATGTGCAGATGATGATGTGCAAGTAGAAATACTGGTGTGCAAAAGTAAATAAAAACAATATGGGGATGAGGTAGGTAGTTGGATGGGCTATTTACAGATGGGCTGTGTACAGCTGCAGCGATCGGTAAGCTGCTTAGATAGCTGATGCTTAAAGTTAGTGAGGGAGATATAAGTCTCCAGCTTCAGCGATTTTTGCAATTCGTTCTAGTCATTGGCAGCAGAGAATTGGAAGGAAAGGCGGCCAAAGGAGGTGTTGGCTTTGGGGATGACCAGTGAGATATACCTGCTGGAGCGCGTGCTACGGGTGGGTGTTGTTATGGTGACCAGTGAGCTGAGATAAGGCGGAGCTTTACCTAGCAAAGACTTATAGATGACCTGGAGCCAGTGGGTCTGGCGATGAATATGTAGTGAGGGCCAGCCGATGAGAGCATACAGGTCATAGTGGTGGGTGGTATATGGGGCTTTGGTGACAAAATGGATGGCACTGTGATAGACTGCATCCAGTTTGCGGAGTAGAGTGTTGGAGGCTATTTTGTAAATGACATCGCCGAAATCGAGGATCGGTAGGATAGTCAGTTTTACGAGTGTATGTTTGGCAGCATGAGTGAAGGAGGCTTTGTTGCGAAATAGGAAGCCGATTCTAGATGTAATTTTGGATTGGAGATGCTCAATATGAGTCTGGAAGGAGAGTTTACAGTCTAACCAGACACCTGGGTATTTGTAGTTGTCCACAAGTCAGAACCGTCCAGAGTAGTGATGCTAGTCGGGCAGGTGTGGGCAGCAATCGGTTGAAGAGCATGCATTTAGTTTTACTAGCGTTTAAGAGCAGTTGGAGGCCATGGAAGGAGTGTTGAAAGGCATTGAAGCTCGTCTGGAGGTTTTTAACACAGTGTCCAAAGAAGGGACAGATGTATACAGAATGGTGTCGTCTGCGTAGAGGTGGATCAAGGAATCACCCGCAGCAAGAGCGACATCATTGATATATACAGAGAAAAGAGTCGGCTCGAGAATTGAACCCTGTGGTACCCCCATAGAGACTGCCAGAAGTCCGGACAACAGGCCCTCCGATTTGACACACTGAACTCTATCTGAGAAGTAGTTGGTGAACCAGGCGAGACAGTCATTTGAGAAACCAAGGCTGTTGAGTCTGCCGATAAGAATACGGTGATTGACAGAGTCGAAAGCCTTGGCCAGGTCGATGAAGACGGCTGCACAGTGCTGTCTTTTATCGATGGCGGTTATGATATCGTTTAGTACCTTGAGCGTGGCTGAGGTGTACCCATGACCAGCTCGGAAACCGGATTGCACAGCGGAGAAGGTACGGTGGGATTCGAAATGGTCAGTGATCTGTTTGTTAACTTGGCTTTCAAAGACTTTAGAAAGGCAGGACAGGATTGATATAGGTCTGCAACAGTTTGGGTCTAGAGTGTCAACCCCTTTGAAGAGTTGGATGACCGCGGCAGCTTTCCAATCTTTAGGAATCTCGCACGATACGAAAGAGAGGTTGAACAGACTGGTAATAGGGGTTGCAACAATGGCGTCGGATAATTTTAGAAAGAGAGGATCCAGATTGTCTTGCCCAGCTGAATTGTACGGGTCCAGGTTTTGCAGCTCTTTCAGAACATCTGCTATCTGGATTTGGGTGAAGGAGAAGCTTGGGAGGCTTGGGCAAGTAGCTGCGGGGGGTGCGGAGCTGTTGGCCGGGGTTGGGGTAGCCAGGAGGAAAGCATGGCCAGCTGTAGAGAAATGCTCATTGAAATTCTCGATTATCGTGGATTTATCGGTGGTGACAGTGTTTCCTAGCCTCAGTGCAGTGGGCAGCTGGAATGAGGTGCTCTTATTCTCCATGGACTTTACAGTGTCCAATAACATTTGGAGTTAGAGCTACAGGATTCAAATTTCTGTTTGAAAAAGCTAGCCTTTGCTTTCCTAACTAACTGTGTGTATTGGTTGCTGACTTCCCTGAAAAGTTGCATATCACGGGGACTATTCGATGCTAGTGCAGTACGCCACAGGATGTTTTTGTGCTGGTTGAGGGCAGTCAGGTCTGGAGTAAAAAAAATAATTAAAAAAAGTAACACAATAACGAGGCTATATACAGGGGGTACCGGTACCGAGTCAGTGTGTGGGGGCACAGGTTAGTTGAGGTAATTTGTACATGTAGGTAGCAGTGAAAACAATCTTTGACTTGGGTGACTTGGGCACCGCCTATTATATAGGTCCTCGATGGCAGGAAGCTTGGCCCCAGTGATGTACTGGGCCGTACGCACTACCCTCTGTAGCGCCTTACGGTCAGATACTGAGCAGTTGCCATACCAGGCGGTGATGCAACCGGTCAGGATGCTCTCAATGGTGCAGCTGTAGAACTTTCTGGGGACCCATGCCAAATCTTTTCAGTCTCCTGAGGGGGAGGTTTTGTCGTGCCCTCTTTACGACTGTCTTGGTATGTTTCGACCATGATAGTTTGTTGGTGATGTGGACACCAAGGAACTTGAAACTCCCGATCCGCTCCACTACAGCCCCGTTGATGTTAATGGGGGCCTGTTCGGCCCACCTTTTCCTGTAGTCCACCATCAGCTCCTTTGTCTTGCTCACATTGAGGGAGAGGTTGTCCTGGCACCACACTGCCAGTTCTCTGACCTCCTCCCTATAGGCTGTCTCATTGTTGTCGGTGATCAGGCCTACCACTGTTGTGTCGTCAGCAAACTTAATGATAGTGATAGAGTCGTGTTTGGCCACCCAGTCGTGGGTGAACAGGGAGTACAGGAGGGGACTAAGTACACACCCCTGAGGGGCCCCATTGTTGAGGATCAGCGTGGCAGACGGGTTGTTGTCTACTCTTACCACCTGGGGTTGGCCCATCCGGAAGTACAGGATCCAGTTGCAGAGGGAGGTGTTTAGTCCCAGGGTCCTTAGCTTAGTGATGAGCTTCGTGAGCACTATGGTGTTGACTGCTGAGATGTAGTCAATGAACACCATTCTCACATAGGTGTTCCTTTTGTCCAGGTGGGAAAGGGCAGTGTGAAGTGCGATTGAGATTGCGTCATCTGTGGATCTGTTGGGGCGGTACCCGAATTGGAGTGGGTCTAGGGTATCCGGGAGGATGTTGTTGATGTGAGCCATGACCAGCCTTTCAAAGTACTTCTTGGCTACCGACGTGAGTGCTAGGCGGCGGTATTCATTTAGGCAGGTTACCTTCAGTGGTTTGCGCTTTCATTTTTGCGCGAATGCTGCCATCTATCCACGGTTTCTGGTTAGGGTAGGTTTTAATAGTCACAGTGGGTACAACGTCTCCTACACTTCTATACACTTCTTGATGAAAACGCATCTCAGTGTACACGTCAATTCCGGGAGCTACCCGGAACTTATCCCAGTCTGCGTGATCAAAACAATCTTGAAGCATGGATTCCGATTGTTCAGACCAGTGTTGAATACTCCTTAGCACGGGTACTTCCTGTTTGAGTTTCTGCCTATATATATATATATATATTTCCTGATCTTTCTTATCTCCTAGATATACAGACACTTAAAAACCTTGTTCCTTATGAATTATTTTTTGACTGTATTTGTTTAGCCATTTATGAATGTGTTATTCAATGCGTTTCTATGGGCTATGGTAGTATAAGGCCAAATTAATATTTTATCAAATTATTTTATTTTATTTTTGGGGGTCATAACATTAAAAATCAAATAGCTAAATGATCCATAATATGATCCAAAACAATTCAATATGTCAGCTTTGAACCGCCCCCCCTCCCTTTGGAACAGGAGTAGAGAAACAAAATGTTTATCTTTCAGGATCTCTTGAGAAAATGCGAATGCAAGTCTAATGTGTTATATTTGAAATTGTTATGCAAGCAGACAGTATTTCAACCACATAAAGTATGCACCCAAGATTTACTGAAGTCTTATCAGAAACGTGTTTCATCGTTTTCTCTGCTTTTAATTTCATTTTGCACAGGGCCAATCTTTCCATTGTTTTTGAGTTATTCTCCCCAGTCCCTAAACGAAACTGACAACTTTACCGGTGTAAATTAGATTAGGCCTACTAATGCATTAATTATATCAATGTAAGACATTATTCTGGTGAGCACTACTTTATTTAGTCTTCTGGGGCAACAAGTTATGACAGAAGGGAAGCCGCATGCATCTAACTTTAGTTGAAAAACAAATGTCCTACCAAATGTTTTTTAAGTGATTCGTTTGACAATCAGATGAAAATATCATCACACAACACCCATGATATGCGAAACTGATTCTGCGCAGACTGCGAAAAACAAAATGAAACGGGATAAGATGTTGACATGCCACAAATCTGCATATCCCAGGCATTTTATCCGCGTTTCTGATAACCAGGATACAAGCCTTTTCGGGTTATTGTAAACGGGATATTATGTTTATGTGTAAACTCAAAGACAGAATATTTGAGTCGGCCTACCCTGAATAATAACGGGATATTGGGGTACATGTAAATGTGGTCACTAACTAATTACATCGATTCCAGGGGTTGGGACTGAGTATATCACTAATTCCAGGGTTTGGGGTGGTCATCCGTCATTGCAATTATCTGAGGTGCATGAAGTGTCGACCAAAAGGCCTGCAATTTGCATACAGGCCAGAAGAGGGAAGCATTGTTCTACACAATATGAATAATATGCTAAACAAACTAGTCCTTGGCCTCCCAGCTTTGGACCCTGAAACACAAGCCCAAAGAGGATAAAAGGCTATTTGACAAGTAAAACTATTGAGGGGTTTATTTAACCAAAACTAACCCGCTTTCAGGGGTAAACTAGACAACAGTCTTCACACACTGCAAGAAACCATAGTCAACCTAATATATTCCTAATATATTAATTTACTTTTACTCTGTAAACACTATTTTGTTGAGTATTCCACTCTCACAGCGCAATATGAAAGTTGTTTTTAACTTTAAAACCCAGTAGCCAATAATTTTGCATGCAGTATTCTGCTATATTTAACTTTACAACAATTATATGCTTAAGCAATAATGACCGAGGAGATGTGGTAAATGGCCAATATTTATTTATTTAAATGTTTCCCTTGCAAAAGTGGATATGAAAAACAATGTAAAAGAATTACAAACATTTTTACAACGCAGACCCTATGAATTTGATATGGAATGATGTCATCATAGTAAGAGTAAGAGCGTACTCTGTGCTTCCTTCCTTTTCTGGTAATGGGATGTTTTGAGGATGTGTCCGGAGTCAGTGAAACCTATCATCAGTGAAATCTTAGCTGGAGGTCCAGTTAAAGTTAAGTCTTACAAATGATTGACATCTTAACTGACCCATAATCAACAAGGGCAGTTGATTAAAGCAAACAAGTTCAACAATATATACATTGAGCAAATATCTTAATAACACATCAGATTTATGAATACAAGACACTGACTATGATGCTTCCACTAAAGGAGTAAATTAATCATGTGATTGAGAGATGATTTGTGGTGTTGTGTCTGAAGAATGGTATACCTGAACATTATATTGACAATAACTGGGAATGTAAGAAGGCAGTGCTGGTTTCACATACAAACAAAGACTCCACACCTCTTTACCAATAGGTAATTTCAGAGTTGGAGTCCTGATCTAGGATCAGGTACCCCATATCCATGTAATCTTATTCATTATGATCTGATCCTAGATCAGCACTCCTACTCTAATACGCTATGGATATGGGGCAATGTGCGGTACATAGAATCATAATATACACCATAGCTGACGTAAAAACATTTAAGCATCATTGTTTTTGCATATCTGAGAGATATGTTGCAAGTCAATGTCAACAGCTGAAGGAAACTGTTTATCTGTGAAATGAGAACACAAGAGAACCGAGAGGCGTTTTCCTGTTTTAGCAAAGTGACAGATCGCTAAACCACATGTCTCATAAATGTTATTTGGACAATGTGCTTATCATGCCAGACTCTTACAAACAGGAAATTACAACACGCTGATGAGTAAGTGATGTCATGCGTATGCTATGAGTATCATTATCAGTCAATCAATCAAATGTATTTATATTTTAACATTATTTTAACATCAGCCGATGTCACAAAGTGCTATACAGAAACCCAGCCTAAAACCCCAAACAGCAAGCAATGCAGATGTAGAAGCACAGTGGCTAGGAAAAACTCCCTAGAAAGGCAGGAACCTAGGAAAAACCTAGAGAGGAACCAGGCTCTGAGGGGTGGCCAGTCCTCTTCTATTTGTCCTTCGCTTCTCCTCTGTCACTAAAGATGTGCCTTACTCAAGTCACGTCTACTGTCATACATTTATCTCTCAATGTAGCCTACTCTACTTTCATTAATGGACAGCTTAAGTTATATTTATGGATCGTGATAGAACTCGATGGTAGTTAATGTTGAAATGCCTCCTAAAAACATATTTGGTATTGTTTAAATACATATTTACAACAAACCACTACACAAATATTACATCTTCTTCTTGTGACAGTAGAGCCAGCACATGAAATCGTAACATTCCAGAGGAAATTGAAAGAATCCAATGGATGCAGTTATTTTAATGGTCCTTCAAATGATGCAGTCATTTCAGTGATCCTTTAAGTTATGCAGTAATTTCAGTGATCTTGGTTGCCATCACTCCTTGTTGCCTCTGTATGTGATGTTTGTGAAGGTTGAGGTGGCTCCTTTGTAGAGGGGGTTATGGCCCTACAATTCAAAACAGAGAGTTTCAGAATGAATGTTATGGGTCAACTACAGTTCAGCTCAAGTCAATTCAGTTGATGAACTGAAATACATTTCAGGAATTGATTAATGTGCATTAGATTTCAAGATCCACCCATTCCTGAAATTACTTGAATGTGGGTTGTGAGTTAAAAGTGGGCCTCAATTCAGGAAACCTATGACGAGTTATGAACAGTAGCCTTACTTCAGACACATGGTACACCTACCACTCCTGTGGCTCACATGCCGCCCGGCACTCGAGTTAATACAAATTGAGCACATTTAAGCAAGGAGGATTATGGGAGTTCTGGCATCCCATGCGCAGGATTAGGTACTCCAGATGAGGTCAGGACGGGACGTCTGATGGGAAGAGTGTGTGTGTGAGGCAGCCCCTGCCACTGCCTGTAAAAGCTAATTAGCGTTAGCTAATTTCAGTGCCAACCAAGCCACCCCTGGGGAGTGGAGGCTGCCTTTTTTTCTGTACAGGGAGGAACATTACGGCAAAAAAAATGTAAAAAGCATAATGAGAGAGAGTAGGAGAGAGAGAGAGATCCGACCTCTGCTTCCAACCAAACAATAGAAGTTTCAACAACACAAATGAACAAATATTTATGATCTTTTTCCTTCTTTAATACATCGCCTTGTATGGTAGGGGAGCAGGTATACCTGGTAGTTCATAGCCTTGCACTGTGACACCCTCAAGTTCAAAATTAAGTATAGAAAGCTGGCTGATTAATTGAATCCCACATCCGATTACTACTTGTGTTGTAAAGGACCGGCGTTGTTGGCCACCCATGGGCTATGGGTTGGTTTCAGCCTAGCAAGCCAAGAGTGTGTGTGTGCATGTGCCCTCTTTTTCTTTTTTCTTTTAATTTAACCTTTATTTAACTAAGCAAGTCAGTTAAGAACAAATGTCTGTTTACAATGACGGCCTACTCCGGTCAAACGCGGGGAACGCTGGGCCAATTGTGCGCCGCCCTATGGGACTCCCAATCATGGCCGGATGTTATGCAGCCTCTTACCATATCCCACTTGGCGAGAGCACGCTCCTTCTCAAACTTGGCGAACTCACGGCGGTCATGGATGGTGACCCACAGCTTCCAGATGAGCAGGCTGGCCAGACCCAGAATCAAGATGGCCCCGGCTACGGACAGCAGCACCACCAGGATGTCTGGACCCTTAGGGCAGTCTGGGGGAAGAGGGGCAACCAATGGATGTTTCTTTTATTTATCCTTTATTCAGGTGAAATCCAATTGAGATAGGAATCTCTTTTGTGAGAGAGTACTGTCTACAAAAATAAAATGTCAGCAAACTTCCACATAACACAATACAGCAATACATGAGGGCAAGACAATAAACATTAGTTGCCAGAAGCACAGAAAGACAAGCTTTTAACATTTGAGCCCTTAACAAAGCCTATTTCCCTAAGCACTGTTCGCAAGTCACTGTTCGCAAGTCACTGCTCGCAAGTCACGCTTTTCGCATATGGCTAGGATTGGGATTTGGTTAGGAGAAGCTGTTCTTAGATCAGGCTGAAAACAATTCCAAATGTCTCCAATAACTCTGTTGAAGGAGTGTGAGAGCTGGTAATAATGATTTTGTTAGTGCATCTGATCTAAATATGTTTACATTATAAAGGCATTATTAAGGCATTATAAGGAACAACAGAGGCATTGTAAGGTATTTTATACCATGGCATTGTTGAATACTCGTTTCTGATACTGAACTAGCTGCTAAATAGTTTGTTAAATAGCACTTTTTTGACCCATCATATACAGTGCATTCGGAAAGTATTCAGACCACTTGACTTTTTCTACATTTTGTTACGTAACAGCCTTATTATAAAATTGATTAAATTACTTTTTTTCCTCATAAATGTACACACAATACCACATAATGACAAAGCGAAAACAGTTTTTTAGGAAAAAAACAGAAATACCTTATTTACATAAGTATTCAAACACTTTGCTATGAGATTTGAAATTGAGCTCAAGTGCATCCTATTTCCATTGATCATCCTTGAGATGTTTCTACAACTTGATTGGAGTCCACCTGTGGTAAATTAAATTGACTGGACATGATTTGGAAAGGCACACACCTGTCTATATAATAAATGTGCAACAATTTCAAAAAAACTGTTTTTGCTTTGTCATTGTCATGTGGAAGAAGTCAAGGAGTCTGAATACATTTCACTGTTAGTCTAAACCTGTTGTTTATGAAGAATGTGACAAGTCAAATTTGATTTGATTTTGTCTTGAAGGACATTCTAGAGCATGCATTATTTCCCTTTATACAACGTATGGTTCTAATCATGAATGCTGATTGGTTAAAACCTAATTCCAGCCGGTGTCTATTCCACAAGTTACCACCGGCTAAATCTATGACGTTAAAATCCCTATTTACTCTGTTCCATCGGACTGCGCAATACACTGTCTCATCAGCACAGCCAGGCAATTTAGAAACTTGATCTACACTATAAAAAGAATCTAGACATTATCTCAAATTTCTTTTAGACTAACATTTAGTTTTCAACAGTTGAAATTTGTATAAACCTTGCTGTCTGTCTCTCAGACATTTGTAACATTGTTTCAATATTCAAATTCAATCTCCAACTGTTTCATTGTAATGAACGTGTCAGGAGTTGGGACGAGACAGACAGACAGCGTTTCTCAGCCAGTCAAAATCATGAATCACCTGGCACCACTTTTATGGATATATACAAAGAAATGTCAATTGAAAAAATATAGAACGAAACGAAGTGCAGCTAGTTTGCAGTCTTTCCAGCTTCAGTTGGCTAGCTCCTCTGAACAACAGTGTCCTGACGAGAGAGCACATTTTCTATGCCATGTGAAATCATGCCTCATTAGCTCCTTGTTATGGATGTATCCAAATAAAGGTCACTAGAAAACAGCTTAAACAAATGCAAATGCAGCTACTGTTGTTCTTCTGGCTGCACTGTTTGACGTGACTGTAAGTTAGCCGTAGTTGGCTAGCTAACATGCAAGGGATAAGATCGTTGCCAGCCAGTATGGCAATGGAAGACTTAGAACGAATGACTGGGTCGCGTCCATAGATACAGAACAAAAAGACTGAATGACTGGGTCGCGTCTCTGGCAACTGAATCAATAGAATGAACGACCAGCAGGCTTGGGTAGCACCCATAGGTTTGTGTTGGGACTATATCTTGTGGAAGGATGAAATAGTATGAATACATTCATCAAAATAAAGTTTTGAATGAAAATATGCAAATCATAATTTGAATATGTTGGTAACCCGTTGTATAATAGTGATAATGCCCTCGAAGCCGGTGTTAGGTGGATATATTGGCACGGTTTGCCGTAACACCCGTGCCAATACAGGGCATTCGGAAAGTATTCAGACCCTTTCCTCTTTTCCACATTTTGTTATGTTACAGCCTTATTCTAATATTCATAAAATATTTTTTTCCCTCAACAATCTACACACAACACCCCATAATGACAAAGCAAAAATAGGTTAAGAAATGTTTGCAATTGTATACAATTTGTTTTTAAAGAAATACCTTACCTTATTATACCTTATTTACATAAGTATTCAAACACTTTGCTATGAGACTCGAAATTGAGTTCAGGTGCATCCTGTTTCCATTGATCATCCTTGAGATGTTTCTACAACTTGATTGGAGTCAACCTGTGGTCAATTCAATTGATTGGACATGATTTGGAAAGGCACACACCTGTCTATATAAGGTCCAACTGCTGACAGTGTATGTTAGAGCAAAAAGCAAGCCATGAGGTCGAAGGAATTGTCCGTAGAACTCCGAGACAGGATTGTGTCAAGGCACAGATATGGGGAAGGGTACCCCCAAAATTCCTGCACCATTTAAGGTCCCCAAGAACATAGTGGCCTCCATCATTCTTAAATGTAAGACGTTTGGAACCACCAAGACTCTTCCTAGAGCTGGCCGCTTGGCCAAACTCAACAATCAGGGGAGAAGGGCCTTGGTCAGGGAGGTTACCAAGAACCTGATGGTCACTCTGACAGAGCTCCAGAGTTCCTTTGTGGAGATGGGAGAACCTTCCAGAAGGACAAACATCTCTGCAGCACTCCACCAATTAGGCCTTTATGGTAGAGTGGCCAGACGGAAGCCATTCATCAGTAAAAAGCACATGAAGCCCGCTTAGAGTTTGCCAAAAGGCACCTAAAGGACTCTGACCATGAGAAACAAGATTCTCTGGTCTGATGAAACTAAGATTGAACTCTTTGGTCTGAATTCCAAGTGTCACGCCTGGAGGAAACCTGCCACCATCACTATAGTGAAGCATGGTGGTGCCAGCATCATGCTGTGGGGATGTTTTTCAACAGCAGGGACTGGGAGACTAGTCAGGATTGAGGGAAAGATTAATGGGCAAAGTACAGAGAGATCCTTGATGAAAACCTGCTCCAGAGCGCTCAGGACCTCAGACTGGGGCGAAGGTTCATCTTCCAACAGGACAACAACCCTAAGCACACAGCCAAGACAACGCAGGAGTGGCTTCGGGACAAGTTTCTGAATGTCCTCGAGTGGCCCAGCCAGAGCCCGGACTTGAACCCCATCGAACCTGAACCAGATCTCTGGAGAGACCTGAAAATAGCTGCGATGCTCCCCATCCAACCTGACAGAGCTTGAGAGGATCTGCAGAGAAGAATGGGAGAAACTCCCCAAATACAAGTGTGCCAAGTTTATAGCGTCATACCCAGGAAGACCCGACGCTGTAATCGCTGCCTAAGGTTCTTCAACAAAGTAAATACTTCTGTAAATGTGATATTTTCGTTTTTTTATTCTTTATAAATGTGCAAACATTTCTAAAAACCTGCTTTTGCTTCATCATTATTGGGTATTGTGTGTAGATTGATGAAAAAAACTATTTAATCAATTTTAGAATAAGGCTGTAAAGTAACAACATGTGGAAAAAGTCAAGGGGTCTGGATACTTTCGAATGCACTGTATATCCACCAAACACCAGCTTTTCAGGCATTATCACTTAAATATTAATTAAATGACTATGAAGTTCATTCTTACATGTTCTTTGTTTGAGCTGCTTTTGAAAGACAAAGTTGAATCGAAAATATTATGGCCATTGTTGAATTATAATTTCATATACACTATCAAAATAAAGAAAGTCGCACACTACATATATACTCTCCCAACAATTTAATGGGTATTCACCAACGTTTCGGCATCACTGTGCCTTCCTCAGGGTAATGTCATAAATATTTGAACCAGGTTATATAGACAAACAGTGTAATTAGTGTAATCAATAACAGTAGTGAGGGGTGTGTCGTATTGATAAAGTTAATTACAATTAATTAGTGACACTGTTAAAAAAGATTATATAGTATATGGCATATTAAATATATTATTCTATTGTTATCACATAGAAACATAATGGAATATTGTACATTATATTGGCATTAACATATTCAATTTCACAATTTTGTATTCCATTTTTGTTACATATAATAATGGTTCAACCTTGATATATAACAACCATCATCAAACAAATTACAAATTATAATTTCATAACAGTAAACTAGGATTTATGGTTTGGTTAGCTAAACTAGCAAGTATGTTTGTTTGGTTACCAAGGCAACTACTGTAGCGATCTAGTAAACTTACTAGTTAGCTTCTTCAGTGGACGTTGAACACATTTCCAGCAGCAAATGTGTTACATTATACCCGGGGATAATCAACTCGTGGCTCTATGCGTTCTCTGGAAAATAATGCAACTCCGTGGAAGGTTAGTGCCACTACGCTATCGTCTCGTGGAACACACCTTCCACGTCGTGCATTATTTTCCATAGAACGCATAGCCCCTCCTTGATTATCCCTTACATAGCGAAACGGCTAGTGATGGACACGAGGAAGGGATGAGTTATACCTCCACCTCATTCTGGTCTCTCGTTTGGGTCCATCCGTGTGTGTGTGTCTGTGCGTTTGTTTGTGTGTGCGTGCGTTTGTTGCGCAACATTCCGAGGAAGCAGGCAGGGGTTAACTTTTACAGCTACATCAAAGCAACTTCTTTGCTCCCACCTTTCCGACTTCCCCTCGATGCATCATTCTTCTCATTCTATACCTCCCTTACTCTAACTCAATTTCCTGTCGCTCTACCTCTCCTACTCACTCCTCTTATCTCACTGCTCTATCCATCATCCCATCTTCATGGCTGAGTAAGATGAGCATGGACAATGTTAGGATATGATTATAGGATATGATTTTAAATATTGGACATACAGTTACACTGGTTAAAAGTTCACTTTTTTGTGTTGCATCACGACTTAAAGAAGTAAGTCTTACCCCATTCTAGCATTTCAAGTATCTTTGTATGGCTTTGAATGGGTGATGTCATCCCCGACTCCTCATCAGAATACTCTACATTTTGATTCCACAAGTTGGTTTTATTTAGCCTGGTCTCAGATCTGTCTGTGCTGTCTAGCCAACTCCTACACTATTGACATAGGCATTGCTACACAGCACAAGCAGATCTGGGACCAGGCTAGGTTTCATTAGTGTCTTTCTAAAACGTATGAGTCTGTACTGATTGTGCATGGGATGATGTTTCAGATTGTAAACACGCCTTGTTTATGGCAATATATACCGTATGAGTATACAATCTTAGAAAAAAAGGGTTCCAAAAGGGTTCTTCAGCTGTCCCCATAGGAGAACCCTTTTTGGTTACAGGTAGAACTCTTTTGGGTTCCATATAGAACCCTCTGGGGAAAGGGTTCTACATGGAACCCAATAGGGTTCTATCTGGAACCAAAAGGGTTCTACCGGTAACCAAAAAGGGTTCTTCAAAGGGTTCTCCTATGGGGACAGTTATAGAACCCTTTTAGGTTCTAGATAGCACCTTTTTGAGTGTACACATAGAAAGTGAAGGATATAGTAATTTTGTGCTAACCAAAGGTTTGTTTATTCTACCTCTGCTTATGTGAGTTGGACTTCAGGAATTACAGTTCTGGCAGGCCCTACACATCAACTAAACCTAATACAAGCCAAAATACTTTTGATGACTAATCGAGGCAGGTTCAACATGGCTGTTTCTGTTTA
>QNTS01005268.1:56272-68089 GCA_003317085.1 Hucho hucho | reverse complement strand
CTGTATCTGTAACTGTAACTGTATCTGTATCTGTATCTGTATCTGTAACTGTAACTGTAACTGTATCTGTAACTGTATCTGTATCTGTAACTGTATCTGTAACTGTATCTGTACATGTAACTGTGTCTGTATTTGTAACTGTAACCGAAACTGAATCTGTAACTGTAACTGAACCTGTATCTGTATATGTATCTATATCTGTATCTGTTTCTGCATTTGCGACTGTAACTGTAAATGTATCTGCATCTGTAACTGTACCTTTATCTGGATATGTAACACGATCTGTTTCTGTACATGTAACTGTAACTGTATTTGTAACTGTAACTCTAACTGAAACTATATCTGTATCTGTATCTGTATCTGTATCTGTATCTGTAACTGCATCAATATCTGTATCTGTATCTGTATCTGTATCTGTAACTGTAACTGTAACTGTAACTGAAACTGTATATGTAACTATATCTGTATCTGTATCTGTATCTGTATCTGTATCTGTAACGGTATCTGTACATGTAACTGTATCTGTAACTGTAACTGTATCTGTATCTGTAACAGTATCTGTACATGTAACTGTGTCTGTATTTGTANGGCTGAATGAGCGACACCGGTTGAGCATTGCTACAGCATTTCCTTCCAGAAGCCGTGAGAAAATTGTCCGGCTGCGGGGACTGTGCGAGGGGATTTCTACGACTATCTGTACTTACTGGTGGCACAGACGCTGTTTCATCCTTTCCTACACTTCCATTTCCCTTGCCTAACGATTGCGTCTGAAGCCGGGCTTGCAGCACAGCTATCCTTGCCTTAAGGCGACCATTCTCCTGTATATTATGAGTACAACGACTGCAATTAGAAGGCATCATGTTAGTGTTACTACTTAGCTTCGGTTGGTGGAGGTCCTGACGAAACACGTCCAGATAAAGCGTCCGGAGTGAAAAAGTTGAATGAAAAAATAAAAACGATAATTACAAAGTAAAAACCGTAAAGCTGGCAGGTAGCAAAGTTAGGTTAGCAACAAAACGCACAGCAGCACGTAAACAAGTCTACTAGTTGAAATGCAGCCTAAGCTCCTCCCACTGGTCCAAAATGCGTAAAACCACGGGTTCAATGGAGAGCCAACGTGTGGCACACACCTTGGTTATCTGGAAAGTGTTTCAGGTTATCTGCTGGAGTCTGGAAACCCCCTTATTATAGGAAGGACATTTAGGTCTTTAAAGAAGGTTATTGGGAGGGTGTGGGAAATATGTACTTTCTGGGTCAGGAAGATAAGACCAGACACCTGTCAATGAATGGACCTTATATCATCCAGTGTTAGAAGAGCTGGAACATACAGCCATGTGGTGTTGACACACATCATTTGTTCTCCCAAGAGCTGTGATGTTGTATTGTGTTGTGTTGAGCTGCTGTTATTGTCCTCTTTGTATTGAGAGTTGAGTATTGCTAGATTAGCATGGGTGATGCTGCTGCTTTGTGCAGTGCTGTTAGTGTAGCCTGTTTGCTGCTGTTTTATCAACACCTGTTGTCTACCCCACTGTGTCTGTAGCCAATTGCACACACAGACAACCTTATATGGCTCTGATATGAACTATCATGTTAGTGACGATGAAACTGAGAAGTGGGCAGGTTCATTTCCTCAAGATCGTACGATTAAGATGGTCCCACATAACGGACCCATCCAAAGTTGACCAACCACTCCGGTTGTTGGATCAGCTCTGTTATGCGGATAGTGTCAATTAAGCTGATTTGCGTGTTCTGTATGTAACCTTACTTACAGTATATCAAGTAGGTTAAGGTACAGAATAGCTACAGTTGAAGTACATACACCTTAGCCAAATACATTTAAACTCAGTTTTTCATACTTCCTGACATTTAATCCTAGTAAAAATTCCCTGCCTTTAGTCAGTTAGGATCACCACTTTATTTTAAGAATGTGAAATGTCAGAACAATAGTAGAGAGAATTATTTATTCCAGCTTTTATTTCTTTCATCACCTTCCCAGTGAGTCAGAAGTTTACATACACTCAATTAGTATTTGGTAGCATTGCCTTTAAATTGTTTAACTTGGGTCAAACGTTTCGGGTAGCCTTCCACAAGCTTCCCACAATAAGTTGGGTGAATTTTGGCCCATTCCTCCTGACAGAGCTGGTGTAACTGAGTCAGGTTTGTAGGCCTCCTTGCTCGCACACGCTTTTTCAGTTCTGCACACAAATTTTCTATAGGATTGAGGTCAGGGCTTTGTGATGGACACTCCAATACCTTGACTTTGTTGTCCTTAAGCCATTTTGCCACAACTTTGGAAGTGTGCTTGGGGTCATTGTCCATTTGGAAGACCCATGTGCGACCAAGCTTTAACTTCCTGACTGATGTCTTGAGATGTTGCTTCAATATATCCACATAACTTTCCCTTCTCATGATGCCATCTATTTTGTGAAGTGCACCTCCTGCAGCAAAGCACCCCCACAACATGATACTGCCACCCCCTTGCTTCACGGTTGGGATGGTGTTCTTCGGCTTGCAAGCCTCCCCCTTTTTCCTCCAAACGTAACGATGATCATTATGGCCAAACAGTTCTATTTTTGTTTCATCAGACCAGAGGACATTTCTACAAAAAGTACGATCTTTGTCCCCATGCGCAGTTGCAAACCGTAGTCTGGCTTTTTTATGGTGGTTTTGGAGGAGTGGCTTCTTCCTTGCTTAACGGCCTTTCAGGTTATGTCGATATAGGACTCGTTTTACTGTGGCTATAGATACTTTTGTACCTGTTTCCTCCAGCATCTTCACAAGGTCCTTTGCTGTTGTTCTGGGATTGATTTGCACTTTTCACACTAAAGTACGTTCATCTCTAGGAGACAGAGTGCGTCTTCTTCCTGAGCGGTATGATGGCTGCGTGGTCTCATGGTGTTTATACTTGCGTACTATTGTTTGTACAGATGAACGTGGTACCTTCAGGCGTTTGGAAATTGCTCCCAAGGATGAACCAGATTAGTGGAGGTGTACAATTTTTTTCTGAGGTCTTGGCTGATTTCTTTTGATTTTCCCATGATGTCAAGCAAAGAGGCACTGAGTTTGAAGGTAGGCCTTGAAATACATCCACAGGTACACCTCCAATTGACACAAATTATGTCAATGACATCATTTTCTGGAATTTTCCAAGCTGTTTAAAGGCACAGTCAACTTAGTGTATGTAAATTCCTGACCCACTGGAATTGTGATACAGTGAATTATATGTGAAATAATCTGTAAACAATTGTTCAAACAATTAATTGTGTCAAAACGATAGTTGGTTAACAAGAAATTTGTGGAGTGGTTGAAAAACGAGTTTTAATGACTCCAACCTAAGTGTATGTAAACTTCCGACTCCCACTGTATATAGGTCAACAGACAGTGTGCTGTTTAAAACAGTGTTTTGCGTTATTTCATGTGTAGTGCAACGCCCCAATCATCCTGTGTAGCCTTTTTCCTCATGTTCCACCGTCTTGCAATGTTGAGGTGTGGGAGGATTATGGAAAGTAGCCTTAATCTATCATACAATCATGTTTTATCATGTTATGCGATCATGTTTTATGTTTTTATGGGTTTTAGAGAGAGAGGCGTGTCTGTGAGTGTGTGAGTGTTTATGAAGCAGGTGTATACACATGTGTGCAGTGTTTCTTATCAGTATTATTAGCTTGATGTATCAGTATCTGGGGTGTTTGTGACAGATATCTGTTATACACTCCTGTAATATAACATACATGCTTTAAATGTCTATGCCTCTCTATCTCTCTGATTCTACAATCCATTCTACGTGTACAAAGTTAAAACTTAGTTCCCTTGCTTTCACAGTGGTGTCTCATCTGGGTAGCTGTGTCAGCGCCCAGATCGTTGGCTGTAACAACACCGTACATGCCAACGGTACAACGACCTATCAACTCTCAGAGCCCCGGGCCAGGATCGCCCTCAAGCTGTGTAACGCAGTGGTTGGATGCTGTTACGTTCCCCAGTTTCTGTGTTGTGGGTTTGTTTGTATGTGTGTGTTTCAGGATGGCTTCCTGAAATTCCAAGCAGCTGATTTGTCGGCCCATCACTGCAGATTGGCGCTCTGACCCCGCCCTCTCGTCAGGAGATACAGCTGTCAGCAATTACCGACTCCTTCATAGCTTTAAAAGCTAAATGTCCTGTGTTTTGTCATTGTTGCTCTGATTTGGTGTAAGGTATTTTGTAGCTGCTCCTTCTGGGGTATGTGTATGCCAAAGGACTATTTTTGATTAGTGAAATTGGTTACTTTACGGTTGTAATTGTTCTGTTTTTGTTCCCAGGGGGGAAGGGAAAGGCACCTTGGGAGTGCTTAGGCAAGAGGCCTGCGGCCATACATATACCCGTTGTATGTACTCTGTCTATGCACACTAGGTAAGACCTGGGTGGACCAGGTATTTTTGTTAGCGCGCCAGGTGGCATTAATGTTAGGGAAGTAATGGGTGGGTAGATAAGGTAGGAGAGGGGCTCTTTAACCTTAACTATCTTTGCTTTGGTTCGGTCCAGACCCTTTTTCCCCAAAGTACCGTGTGAAGGAATTAAATTGCCTGTTAACGGTAATATATTCTGCCTCTGTCATCCTTACCTGTAATACCATACCTCTTTCACTCCACGGGGAGTTGAGAGTAGCAGGGTGTTGTGTGTCCCCCCCCCCCCCTCCAAGAGGTGTGTGTAACAGATGCAAACGTGAGTGACTATATGATTGGTATTTGGAGGCTACATCTGTATAGCTGAGATCAACATTGTCTGAATGACACTCCAGTACATGCTGTGCAGTACTACTTTCATGTTGGACCTGGTGATGAGGCAACTGGTAGATGTGTCACTGTATTCTTTCACAGCAGTGGTCACCAGCCCTGTCCTGGAGATCTACAGGATATGCAGGCTTTAGCTCCAGCCCAGCACTAACACACCTTATTCAACTAATCAAGGTCTTGATGATTAGTTGAATCAGGTGCATTTCTGTAGCTATCATGGACCAGGGTCAGAGACCAGTGAGTTATGCAAAGCTGTGCGTAACACCATTTTGTGATTTGTATTTTATTTAGGGCACTGTTCTCACTAACAGCAAAGAGATTGACTGGTCTGAACCACAACACGATCTTTGTCACTCTATTACCATCATAGGCTGCATGGACAGAAGTACTTAGAGGAATGCACACATAATAAAACGGTGTGTAGAATGTTTACCCTCCACTACAACCCTGCTGTTACTGTACGGTTACTGTTTGTGTTGGGACAACATGAAAATAAAGATCATTATTAGGGATTGCATTTGCATACATGCTTTCACTAGGTCTTAGTGCTTTATAAAGGCTATCTCACAACATACAACACCTGTGTGCAGCATTTAATATTTGGGTAATGCACAGTAGCCATTTTGTGCTGATACTCACCACATTAACACTGGCTATCAATGTCATGAGTACATAGAAAATATTCTCACTGCTCTGTAGTTGTGGAAGTACCACAATAGTCATCACACACATAATGCTCAGTGAATGGCCCGTTTAGTGAGCTACCTTATGAGACTTCATTAGATGGAATGTCTAGCTCTTTCAGAACAGTTAGGCATGATTTCCTCTGCATCTGTTTACAGTAGTAGTAGTGGTGGTAGTAGAATCTATGACTTACTCAAAACATTCTGAAAACATTCCTTTATATAATTTCAGAGCCTTTATTGACTCTTGGCAGCAGTAATAGCAGACATGCACGTTGATAGGCCTGGAATGAGTGGCTCTTTATTACAACGGCAGACTTAACTACCAGTGCTGTATAAACTAAATGATACTGTAGTACTGCCATACCAAGCAAAAAGGCAGTAACTGGTCATTTGCTCGCACCTTCATGAAATTTTTGCTACACTAAATACATGCTTAATCATGTGGACAAATATCCTGCATGTATTGTGTTTTGGAGAAAATGGGGGTCATATTAGCAGTAACTGCAAAAAGTGAACTTTAGCTTGGTTTTAACCTGCCCTTGGCTGCAGTGACTGCCTTTTACCTTGGTATCATATAATTTTATTCTGATAGTGATACAATCAAACTTGTATGACACTGATAACATCATGGCACAGCATTCCCCAGGGGGGAAATGATGGTTGAACTTGCTCTGAAACGCTGACACCCAGACACTGGTAAGAACTAGCTAGCTAAGTAGATCTGAGAACATAAATTAGCAAGCATAGACTAACAACGCTACCAGCTCCTATAAGAGGAGATCTGCAATTGATACTAACTTCAATCTATAATGAATTATATTCTGAAATGTAATCTGATGGTTTCTTTGAATCAGCACATCAAACACACAATTTATAGCCAGTGACCGCAACCTAGCTATCTCAGTGCTAGAGGCATCACTACAGACACCCTGGTTCGAATCCAGGCTGCATCACAACCGGCCGTGATTGGGAGTCCCATAGGGCGGTGCACAATTGGCCTAGCGTCGTCTGGGTTTTGTAAATAAGAATTTGTTCTTAACTGACTTGCCTAGTTAAATAAAGGTTAAATGATTTTATTTTATTTAGAGTAAATGTGCTTTCCCCCCCCCCCCATTTTAGTATAAGGCTGTAAAGTAACAAAATGTGGAAAAAGTCAAGGGGTCCGAATACTTCCCAAATGCACTCTATACCCCTGGCATCTGTGTGTGAAGCCTGTTTTCAAAGTTTTGTTTGGCTTTCTAATATCATGTTCAGCCTAACTGACTGTGAAGAATTATCCGCCTGCTGTGCTCCTAACCGGACGTAGTAGCCTAGTCTACATGTATTTGTTTGAAAGGAGATATTAGCCCTAATATTTTCTGGTATCTGAATAGTAAAATTCCTGTTGTTCTTTGAGTCACTGTGGACTCTAACAGTCTACAAACTACATAGGATTTGCATATAAATAACTTTTTGATCAGCAATTCCCCACCAGAAAAGGAGAGTACACAGTAAGAGAGACCAGAAGTCTGAATGCCATGTTATTGCTAAAGAGATAATATGAACAGGATCATATAAACCATGCTATGTCCCTTTCTTTCACTATGTTTCAGATGGTTAGTTGTGCCAACGCTCATACCATTGGCTGTAACGTTAATCAACATGGCAATGGTACCACAACCTATCACCTCTCAGAGCTCCCGCCTCCAATCAGTTGTGAGACAGAGTGAGCGTATCCAAATGTGAGTGACATCAGAAATCACCAAATCATTCAGAAGCAGGGTTGGGGTCAACTTCAATTGAAGTCGGTCAATTTAGGAAGTGATTTGGATTACAATTTAAAATCCCGAAATGGAAAAAAGTTGATATGCATAGCTTCCCCTTTTTCAATTATTGATTTGGAATTTCAGTTCACTGAATTTACTCCAATTTGATTTAAACCACAACCCTGTTCAGAAGACTAGTGAGTCTGTCATTATTAGGAAACATGTTGTTACTGACCAGGAGAAACTCTGTTTAACTTCTTAGGGAGCGGCAGCAGAGGTGACGGTTTTGGAGAGTCTGGCGTGCCCAAAGTAAAATGCCTGCCACTCAGGCCCAGAAAATAGGATATGCACATAATTGGTACTATTGGATAGGAAACACTCTGAAGTTTCTAAAAGTGTTAAAATAATGTCTGTGAGTATAACAGAACTGATATAGCAGGCGAAAACCCGAAATTTCTTTCCGGATTTTGTTTTTGTGACCTTTGCTCTGTTTGATACTCTCCCAATTGATTTTATTGCAAACCAGCTCCTAGACTGCAGTACCTATGGCTTCCACTATATGTCAACAGTCTTTATACAGAGTTTGGAAGCTGTAGCCCTGAGCAGAATGGATAGGAACAGGAAATAGTCGAGGTAGCGCAGATGTCAACAAGATTTTACGGGCGCGAGACCGTATGCGCGCCCCACTGTATTTTCCTTTCATAACATTTAGGTTACCATCAGAGTTAAATATTATCGCTAATATTCATAAAAGGATAGCTAAGGATGCATTATAAATGGTCTTTGATTTGTTTAGGAAAAGTTGATAGGTATATTTGAACACGTTCTCTTCACGGTTCAATGGGCGATTCGATGTTGGATTTTCTGAACATAACGCGCCAACCAAACGGAGATTTATGGATATAATAAATGACTTTTTCTAACAAAAGAACCATTGGATGTCTTCGTTGGACACTTGGGAAGCCCTCAGCAGAAGTTCTTCGAAAGGTAAGAGATTTATTTTAGCTGTGATATGGGTTTTGTGTGACACGCGCTGGATATTAATTTATGCTAATGTAGAAAATATGTGCGTGCTATCCTCAAACAATCAAATGTTGTGCTTTTGCCGTAAAGCCTTTTTGAAATCTGACAACGCTGTGATATTGCCAAGAATCAGAGCTTTTGATGACTATGCAACACTTGTATATTGATGAATGTTTAATAATTCAACTTTTGGATTTTGAATTTGGTGCCTTACATTTCACCAGGTAGTGTCGGGAGTGGCCTGCTAGCGCGCCGCTACTCCCTAAGTAGTTAAAGATGAAACAAACTCAGATCAGGTCCCGGGTCTGACTAGACAGTCCATCACTACCACAGTCTGTATGGGCAGCCTGAAGTATACTGTGGACTGTGTAAAGCCTCAGGTACTAATGTTGCCATTGAATTTGGTTATCACCTCTTCTCCATGCATGTGAGAGGCAGGCAGCTTCGCGGTTAAGCTCGTTGGGACAGTAACCGAAAGGTTTGACTCCCCTAGGTGAAAAGTATGTCGACGCGTTCTTGGACCCCGGCCGGTAGGAGAGGGAAAAGTTGAACCGGGTAAACAGAAGGGCCCATCTCGCTTGCCTGGAGTTGAGGCTCTTGGCGGTGCGGAGATACTCCAGGTTTTTTTAGGTCGGTCCACACAATGAACGGATGTTCCACCCCTTCTAGCCAGTGCCTCCATTCCAACGCTATCTTCACTGCGAGAAGGTCCTGATTCCCCACATCGTAGTTCCTCTCCGTGGAGTTGAGGCGGTGGGAGAAGGCGCAGGGATGCAGCTTAAGGTCCAGGGCAGAACGTTGGGACAGACCCACCCCGGCATCCGAAGCATCGGCCTCTACCACAAACTGACGGGAAGGGTCAGAATGAACCAGGATAGGAGCAGTGGTGAAGCGGTGTTTAAGGTCCCATAACGCCCGGTCAGCGGCAGAGGACCACGTGAACAGAACCTTGGTAGAGGTGAGTGTAGACGGGGAGGCCAGGGTGCTGTAACCCCGGATAAAGCGGCAATAAAACTTGGCAAACCCCAGGAAGTGTTGCAGCTGCACCCTGGACGTAGGCAGAGGCCAATCCACCACCGCTCTCACCTTCTCTGGATCAATCTGGACACTCCCAGCATGTAGCCCAGAAAAGGAATGGTGGAGCAATGGAACTCACACTTTTCCGCCTTAACAAACAACTGGTTCTCCAGAAGGTGCTGGAGAAACTGTCGGACGTGAAGCACGTGTTCTTGGGGGGGAGCGGGAGAAGGGCATGACCAGATATTCGTAGACCAGATATTGAAGGTGGTCTTCCACTCGCCCCACTCTCGTATCCGCACCAGGTGGTAGGCATTTCGTAGATCCAGCTAGGAGAAAACAGTGGCCCCCTGGAGCGGCTCGAAGGCCGAGGAAATGAGTGGTAGCGGTTCTTCACAGTAATGTCATTGAGTCCGCGGTAGTCAATGCACAGGGTCTTGTCCTTTTTCTCCACGAAGAAGAACCCTGAGCCAGCGGGAGAGGAAGAGGGATGGATAAATCCTGTAGCTAGGGAGTCCCCAATGTCGTTCTCCATAGCCTTGGTCTCTGGTCCCGACAGAGAGTACAGACGTCCCCGGGGCGGCATGGTGATCGGGAGAAGGTCAATCCTGCAGTCATAGGGGCGGTGCGGTGGAAGGGAAGTGGCCCGGGACTTGCTGAACACCTCCCGGAGGTCCTGGTGCTCCGCAGGAATGGAGAAGAGGCCCGGAGCAACTTCTGAGCCCCCAGGAAGACGTGCCGGGGCAGGTTGCGCTGACTTCAGACAATGGGCATGGCAGAACGGACTCCAGCCTGTGATAGCACCCGTAGACCAGTTGATTAGGGGATTGTGTCGCTGGAGCCAGGAGAATTCCAAAACCACGGGAATCTTGGGGGACTTGATGAGCAGGAATTGAATGGTCTCGCTGTGATTCCCTGACACACGTAGGTTGATTGGAGTGGTGTTATGGGTGACCCGACCTATAGAGCGCCCATCCAGCGCTCTAACATCCATGGGAATGGAGAGGGGCTGAGAGGGGATGTTCAGCTCAGAAGCCAGTGTGGCGTCCAAAAAGCTCTCATCGGCCCCAGAGTGAATGAGGACCCAACGAGATTTTGACTGGTTTCCCCACAGCAGAATGACATGAAAAGGGGTGCGAGTAAGGGAAGCAGAAAAGTACTCCATATGGCCCACCAGAGTACTCGCTCCTACCGGTTAGCCTGGTCTTTTACCAGGCAAGAGGACACAAAATGACAAAGTCCCGCAATACAGACCGCTCCTTGAGATGATTCTGTGTTGCCGTTCCGCTGGCGACAGTCCAGCACTGCCTAGTTGCATAGGCTCGGGAAACAGTGCCTCGGCTGTCTTCGGGGACTCTCGAGGAAGGTCGGGAAACCTCTGGTGCTCTTGGCAACGGGACCGTCGGGGACTTCCGGGATGACTCGGGGGCAAGGTGGAATCCCTGGACGTGCGAGCGAAATTGAATTTTCTCTCCGTCCACCGTTCCCGCAATCGCCCATCGATGTGGATGGTCAAAGCGATGAGGGAGTCAAGATCTGTGGGTAACTCCCGAGCAGCAAGCTCATCCTTAACCACCTCCGAGACGCCGTGCAGGAACATGTCGAACAGTGCTTCCTGGTTCCACGCACTCTCCGCTGCCAACGTGCAGAAGTCCACTGCATAGTCGGCCACCCTGTGAGCATCCAGCCGGACCTGGATTAGCTTCTGGGCAGCTTCTCTCCCAGGGAATGGGGCATCAACAACCTTCCTCACCTCTCCCACGAACCCCTCCAGACTCGCGGACATGACCGGCTGTTGTTCCCATACGGCAGTAGCCCAGGTGAGAGCCCTCCCAGAAATCAGCGTGATGTAGGCTATCTTGGATCGATCTGAGGGGAAGGAGGAGGGCTGAAGTTCGAAAATGAGGGCACACTGAGCTAAAAATGCCCGACAGGTGCTCGGCTCTCCATTAACTACTTAACTTCTTAGGGAGTAGCGCACGAGGTGACCGTTTTGGAGAGCCTGGCGTGCCCAAAGTAAAATGCCTCCCATTCAGGCCCAGAAAATAGGATATGCATTTAGTACCATTGGATAGGAAACACCCTGAATTTTCTAAAAGTGTTAACATTTTGTCTGTGAGTATAACATAACGGATATGGCAGGCGAAAACCCGAGGAATTTCTGTCCTGGAAAAAGTGGTTTTGACACATTGCTCATTTGGAACCCCTCCCTTATGAAAATGCCCATATAAGGGCATATGAATGCAGTACCTATCGCTTCCTCTGGATGTCAACAGTCTCGAGAAAGTGTTCTGATTCTTCTTAGCTGCTTTTAGAGCAGAGAAGAAGACGAATAAGGAAGTGTCCCCAAAGATGTCCTTACAAGAAAATGCGCGCTCCCGGCTGGCGCGCTCTGTGGTTTTTTCCTTTCTTATCGCCCAGTTTATATTCCGGTTGAAATATTATACAACCTATACATTAAAGTGTTCCTAAGGATACATTAGCAATTATGTTTGA
The DNA here is from genome assembly GCA_003317085.1 of Hucho hucho. NCBI lineage: Eukaryota > Metazoa > Chordata > Actinopteri > Salmoniformes > Salmonidae > Hucho > Hucho hucho. The sequence goes on along the minus strand of QNTS01005268.1, from coordinate 56,353 downwards.
TTGTTCTTGGACAAGTTTATAGGTATAAGTTGAACGAGTTCTCTTCACGTTTCAATGGACTCTATTTTCTCATTCTAACGC
>QNTS01005268.1:3489-56145 GCA_003317085.1 Hucho hucho | reverse complement strand
GGTGATGTTGTACCCATAGCAACTATTAAAACCTTCCCCAACCAGAAACCGTGGATTGATGGCAGCATTCGCGCAAAACTGAAAGCGCGAACCACTGCTTTTAACCAGGGTAAGGCGACCGGAAACATGACTGAATACAAACAGTGTAGCTATTCCCTCCGCAAGGCAATCAAACAAGCTAAGCGTCAATATAGAGACAAAGTAGAGTCACAATTCAACGGCTCAGACACGAGAGGAATGTGGCAGGGTCTACAGTCAATCACGGACTACAAAAAGAAAACCAGCCCCGTCGCGGACCACGACGTCCTGCTCCCAGACAAACTAAACAACTTCTTTGCTCGCTTTGAGGACAATACAGTGCCACCGACACGGCCCGCTACCAAAACCTGCGGGCTCACCTTCACCGCAGCCAACGTGAGTAAAACATTTAAATGTGTTAACCCTCGCAAGGCTGCTGGCCCAGATGGCATCCCTGGCCGTGTCCTCAGAGCATGCGCAGACCAGCTGGCTGGTGTGTTTACGGACATATTCAATCAGTCCCTATCCCAGTCTGCTGTTCCCACATGCTTCAAGAGGGCCACCATTGTTCCTGTTCCCAAGAAAGCTAAGGTAACTGAGCTAAATGACTATCGCCCCGTAGCACTCACTTCCGTCATCATGAAGTGCTTTGAGAGACTAGTCAAGGATCATATCACCTCCATCCTGCCAGACACCCTGGACCCACTCCAATTTGCTTACTGTCCCAATAGGTCCACAGACGACGCAATCGCAATCACACTGCATACTGCCCTAACCCATCTGGACAAGAGGAATACCTATGTAAGAATGCTGTTCATCAACTACAGCTCAGCATTTAACACCATAGTACCCTCCAAGCTCGTCATTAAGCTCGAGACCCTAGGTCTCGACCCAGCCCTGTGCAACTGGGTCCTGGACTTCCTGACGGGCCGGCCCCAGGTGGTGAGGGTAGGAAACAACATCTCCACCCCGCTGATCCTCAACACTGGGGCCCCACAAGGGTGCGTTCTCAGCCCTCTCTTGTACTCCCTGTTCACCCATGACTGCGTGGCCAAGCACGCATCCAACTCAATCATCAAGTTTGCTGACGACACTACAGTGGTAGGCTTGATTACCAACAACGACGTGTGGTGTGAGGAAAATAACCTCTCACTCAATGTCAACAAAACAAAGGAGATGATCGTGGACTTCAGGAAACAGGAGAGGGACCACCCCCCTATCCACATCCAGGGGACAGTAGTGGAGAAGGTGGAAAATTTTAAGTTCCTCGGCGTACACATCACGGACAAACTGAAATGGTCCACCCACACAGACAGCGTGGTGAAGAAGGCGTAACAGCGCCTCTTCAACTTCAGGAGACTGAAGAAATTCGGCTTGTCACCAAAATCACTCACAAACTTCTACAGATACACAATCGAGAGCATCCTGTCGGGCTCTATCACCGCCTGGTACGGCAACTGCTCCGCCCACAACCGTAAGGCTCTCCAGAGGGTAGAGAGGACTGCACAACGCATCACCGGGGGTAAACTACCTGCCCTTCAGGACACCTACACCACCCGATGTCACAGGAAGGCCAAAAAGATCATCAAGGACAACAACCACCCGAGCCACTGCCTGTTCACCCCGCTATCATCCAGAAGGCGAGGTCAGTACAGGTGCATCAAAGCTGGGAACGGGAGACAAAAACAACTTCTTTCTCAAGGCCATCAGACTGTTAAACAGCCATCACTAACATTGAGTGGCTGCTGCCAACATACTGACTTAAATCTCTAGCCACTTTAAAAATAGGAATTGGATGTAACAAATGTATCACTAGCCACTTTAACTACTTAGGGAGCAGTGGGGCGCTAGCGACACTCCCGACACTACCCGGTGAAATGTAAGGCGCCAAATTCAAAATCCAAAAGTTGAATTATTATTCATCAATATACAAGTGTTGCATAGTCACCAAAAGCTCTAATTTTTGGCAATATCACAGCGTTGTCAGATTTCAAAAAGGCTTTACGGCAAAAGCACAACATTTGATTGTTTGAGGATAGCACCCCACATATTTTTAACATTAGCATAAATTCATATCCAGCGCGGGTCTCACAAAACCCATATCAGAGCTAAAATAAATCTCTTACCTTTCGAAGAACTTCTGCTGAGGGCTTCCCAAGTGTCCAACGAAGACATCCAATGGTTCTTTTGTTAGAAAAAGTCATTTATTATATCCATAACGCGCCAACCAAACGGAGATTTATGTTCAGAAAATCCAACGTCAAATCGCTCATTGAACCGTGAAGAGAACGCGTTCAAATATACCTATAAACTTTTCCTAAACAAATCAAAGACCATTTATAATGCATCCTTAGCTATCCTTTTATGAATATTAGCGATAATATTTAACTCTGATGGTAACCTAAACGTTATGAAAGGAAAATAAAGTGGGGAGCGCACACGGTCTCGTGCCCGTGAAATCTTGTTGACATCTGAGCTCCCTTGACTATTTCCTGTTCCTCTCCGTTCTGCTCAGGGCTAGAGCTTCCAAACTCTGTATAAAGACTGTTGACATCTAGTGGAAGCCTTAGGTACTGAAATCTTGGAGCTGGATACCATTAAAATCAATAGGGAGAGTATCAAACAGAGCAAAGGTCACAAAAAGAAATTCAGGACAGAAATTTCTCGGGTTTTCGCCTGCTATATCAGTTCTGTTATACTCACATACATACATTATTTTAACACTTTTAGAAACTTCAGTGTTTCCTATCCAATAGTACTACTTATGTGCATATCCTATTTTCTGGGCCTGAGTGGCAGGCATTTTACTTTGGGCACGCCAGACTCTCCAAAACCGTCACCTCTGCTGCCGCTCCCTAAGAAGTTAAATCATTCCGGGGGAGGTAAACGCGGCTCCCAGGAAGGTGGAGTGGCTGGTGGGGCGTCGCTGCTAACCGCCGAGTTACTGAGGGGCGGTGGGGTTACCACCGTGGCAGGCTGCCCCCCAGACAACCAGCGGAATTGCTCCAGCAGCATGTCCAACGCCCAGTCATGGCACTCAGCCAATGTTTGGACCCTTCAATAAGGCCATGAAGAAATTCCTCATGCCTCAAGAAAAACAGACTGGGAAAAGCAGGAGCTAAGGCAAAAATGTTGGTTGACTTGACAAACAAGACGAACTGGCAACAGACGAACAGAGAACACAGGTATAAATACACAGGGGAAGATGGGTGACACCTGGAGGGGCGTGGAGACAATCACAAAGACAGGTGAAACAGACCAGGCTGTGACAGAAGTGAGAGAAAATCAACTCAGACTTTAATCATATGTTGTCCATTCACATGTCATGTTGCCTGACTACAATATTTTATCTTGATATACTTTAATAAATACATTGAGCTCAAAGTATTGGGACAGTGACAAGTTTTGTCTCTGACTCCAGGATTTGAAATGATACAATTACTGGTTAAAGTGCAGACTATAAGCATTCATTTGAGGGTATTTTCATATCAGGTGAACTATTTAGAAATTACAGCACTTTTTGTAAATAGTTCCCCCATTTTATCAAACCAAAAGTATTGGGACAAATTCACTTATGTGTGTTAAAGTAGTCAACAGTTTGGTCCCATATTCCTAGCACACAATGATTATATCATACCCCCACCAGAAATGCTAACTTCCCCTGTTATTGAAATGGTGAGAGGTTAGCATGTCTTGGAGGTTTGATATTTGTGTGTCTGTAATTCAAATTAAAGCTGACTGTCTGCACTTTAACCTCATAGTCATAGTATAATTTCAAATCCAGTGCTGAAGTACAGAGCCAAACAACAAAAAATGTGCCACTGTCCCAATACTTTTGGAGCTCACTGTACATGCAGGGTTAACTTTGGCATGTTTACCTGCCTCCAATACCCACTGTTGTGTGCGTAGATCACAAGCCAATAGGGCTAACTGGCTAGCTACTACTGTTAGCTAACCAGATAGACACAATACATTTTTATCTACCATGCCTACCATTAGTTTTAGGTCATGTTTGCCTGTTAAACTATCTGGTTAGCTAGATTATTACAATCCACACATAGCTAGCTGATAGTTGTTTGTAAATGTTTGCTTTGTGTATGTCTTGTTTAGTCTATTGTTTCCTTTGTCTTTGCTGGATGAAGGTTCATTGAATGGGGTGGTGCGGCGTGAGGTAATACAGTAGGGGGAGTGCTGCTGAAAGGTCATGTTTTATTTGTTCTCCACACTCTCGTCCTTACAAGACGTACTCAAGAGAATGTCCTCGGAGAATGCACTTGGGGAATGAGAGTGTGAAGCTTGGTAGTATGCATATTGAGAAAAAAACAGAGACTTAGCAGACAGACCCTGCAGCTGAGGTAACAGTTAAACAATAAAGAAAGTGAATACATAACCTTGTAGGCCTACTGTAGCTTGAGGATTTTATACCCTATTCTTTAAAAAAACAACAACTGTGCAGTGAGCCTGTTTACTGTATCATACCAAAGCTGCTGTACAAGTTACTGTATGTCCTGTTTCTGTTCTGTATTGGAAGAGAGGGGCTGTATATTTACTACAGCAGGCATATCTGATCATCCCCTTTGTGTTTCTTAGGTAACTGCACCATAGAACCTAGCAGCCCTCCTCTAATCCTGACCACATCAAGGATGTCAGGCCAGGTGACAGTGATGTCATAATTGGAATCAGGATGTGTTTTAGGCACCCAGTCCTGAGAATCAATGTCTACAATGAGTGTACAAAACATTAATGACACCTGCTCTTTCCATGACATAAACTGAAAGCTATGATCCCTTATTGATGTCACTTGTTAAATCCACCTCAATCAGAGTAGATGAAGGGGAGGAGACAGGTTAAAGAATGATTTTAAAGGTTTGTAACAATTGAAACATGGATTGTGTCTATGTGCCATTCAGAGGGTCAATGGGCTAGAAAAAAAGATTTAAGAGCCTTTGAACAAGGTATGGTAGTAGGTGCCATGTGCACCGGTTTGTGTCAAGAACTGCAACACTGATGGGTTTTCATGCTCAACAGTTTCCTGTGTGTATCAAGAATGGTCCATCACCCAACGGACATCCAGCCAACTTGACACAACTGTGGGAAACATAGGCGTCAACATGGGCCAGCATCCCTGTGGAACACTTTCGAGACCTTGTACAGTCCATGCCCTGACGAATTGAGGCTGTTCTGAGAGCAATATTAGGAAGTTGTTCTTAATGTTTTGTACACAGTCTACCACCATGAGTCAAGACAGGAAGACAGAATACTACCATTTTGGATTTTAGGGAACTTCACAGAAAATATAAGTGATTCTCAATTTAACCCTCCTTCTTTTTACCCTAGCTCTGTCCCCATGTTCTCTCTCTCTGTGCATCTCACCACTGTATAACAATTGTCTTTATAATGGCTTGTAACTCTTACTCTCATGGCTGGCTGATTCAAACAGGATCATATTTAACCTCAGAGACTCAGCTAGGCTCAGAAGGAGTGTTAAAGCTGAGATAACCACAGATTATCAGCTCTCTGATAACAAAGAACAGACACATTCTGTCAAAGTGGTTTAGTGCAATAGTACAATGAAGATGGATTGTATAAACTTGACTGACATAATCCATTGTTGCCATGAATAACAGGCCTGTGGAGTAGCTGATTTTGGAGAGTCACTCAGTCTAAACCAACTCAGATTGTGTCAACACTCAGTCAAATCTCTCGTTCTGTTATGGATTTGGGTGTTATCTGAATGATCATATGGTAGACTGGGTTTGTACCAGGGTCATCTGTGAGTCGCAAGACCGTGTTAGACTACTAATCTAAAGCCTATCATTAGCTTCTTCCTTCTTCCTTCTTCCTTTGATCAACATAGTATTAGAGTTTAGTCAAGGTCACTGAAACATTGTGTAGTTCACTGTGCATTTGGAAAGTATTCAGACCCCTTCACTTTTTCCACATTTTTTTATTTTACAGCCTTATTCTAAAATGTATTAAATATTTTTTTCCTCAACAATCTACACACAATACCCCATAATTACAAAGCGAAAACAGGTTTTTTGAAATGTTTGCAAATACCTTATTTACATAAATATTCAGACCCTTTGCTATGAGACCTGAAATTAAGCTCAGGTGCCTCCTGTTTCCATTGATCATCCTTCAGATGTTGCCACAACATGATTGGAGTCAAACGTGGTAAATTGATTGGACATGATTTGGAAAGGCCCACACTTGTCTATATAAGGTCCCACAGTTGACAGTGCATGTCAGAGCAAAAACCAAGCCATGAGGTCGAAGGAATTGTCCGTAGAGCTCCAAGACAGGATTGTGTCAAGGCACAGGTCTGTGGAAGGGTACCAAAAAATGAAGGTCCCCAAGTACACAGTGGCCTCCACCATTCTTAAATGGAAGAAGTTTGGAGCTACCAAGACTTTTCCTAGAGCTGGCCGCCCAGCCAAACTGAGTAATCTGGGGAGAAGGATCTTGGTCAGGGAGGTGACCAAGAACCCGATGGTCACTCTGACAGAGCTTCAGAGTTCCGCTTTGGAGATGGGAGAACCTTCCAGAAGGAGAACTATCTCTGCAGCACTCCACCAATCAGGCCTTTATGGTAGAGTGGCCAAATGGAATCCACTCCTCAGTAAAAGACACATGACAGCCCACTTGGAGTTTGCCAAAAGGCACCTGAAAGACTCTCAGACCATGAGAAACAAGATTCTCTGGTCTGATGAAACCAAGATTGAACTCTTTGGCCTGAATGCCAAGTGTTACGTCTGGAGGAAACCAGACACCACTCATCACCTGGCCAATACCATCTCTACGGTGAAGCTTGGTGGTGGCAGCATCATGCTGTGGGGATGTTTTTCAGTATCAGGGACTGGAAGATTAGTCAGGATCGAAGATAAGATGAACAGAGCGAAGTACAGAGAGATCCTGGATGAAAACAGGCTCCAGAGCACTAAAGACCTCAGACTGGGGCGAAGGTTCACCTTCCAACAGGACAACGATACAAAGCACACAGCCAAGAAAGTGCAGGAGTGGCTTCGGGACACGTCTCTGAATGTCCTTGAGAGGCCCAGCCAGAGCCCGGACTTGAACCAAATCGAACATCTATGGAGAGACCTGAAAATAGCTGTGTAGTGACGCTCCCCATTCAACTTAACAGAGCTTGAGAGGATCTGCAGAGAAGAATGGGAGAAACTCCCCAAATACAGGTGTGCCAAGCTTGTAGCGTCATACCCAAGAAGATAGACTGTAATCGCTGCCAAAGGGGCTTCAAGAAAGTACTGAGTAAAGTGTCTGAATACTTATGTAAATGTGATATTTCTGTTTTTATATATATATATATATATATATATATGCAAAAAAAGAAATACCTGTTTTTGCTTTGTCATTATGGGGTATTGTCTGCATTGTTCACTCAATGTTGTTTTATGACATACTGATCTAGTTCCTTATATGTAATATCCATGGTTTATTTGGAATTAACCTGAGCATAAAATAACATACTCCAAACAAAACAGACATACAAGCAAATTATTTATATACCATTGGCTGAAAATTACAGCAATAAACAGAATGGTCCCACTTGATCTGGACAGTCCCAAATAGATGATCTACAGATGATCATACTATCAACAAACTATCTGTTGATAAGCAACTGCTTGCTTAGGTTGCGGTTAGGTTTAAGTTTAGAATAAGGGTTAGGGTAATGTTTAGGGTTATGGCTGGGGTTAGGTTAAGGGTAGGGTTAGGATTAGAATAAGGGTTAGGGTAATGGTTAGGGTTAGTTTGTTGGTCAGTGGAGCAAACAGGGACTCACACACGCAGGAAGGCAGGAGAGAGAAGCTATGAACAGCAGACGAAAATGCGACTGTGGGCTTTGTTCCAAGCAGAACATTAGGCGGATAGACCGACATTTCAAAGTCGCCCATGAACTTAAGTCTGGTACTATCGAATCGAAGCATGCTATGCTAGCGAGCCGGCTTTCGACTAACAGACAGCAGCCCGAATCAGGGCAGTACATGCAGTGGAACGATGGTGGTGGAACGCGGCTGGAGCCCAGGGAGAACCCTGGGACTTTGCCGGGACAGTGAGTGGTCGGCGGAGCAGCAGCTGGTGGACGAGGTTGAGCAGTCGGCGGTGGCGGAGCAGCAGCTGGGGGATGAGAGTGAGCAGGCGGTGGGGGCACAGCCAACCAGTCAGAGCAGAAGTGAAACATGGTTGGAACCGAGGGAGCAAGGCTACGTTGGGGGGACTTCAACGGACAGCGAGAGTGATGAGGTCGACGGTGAGTCATCCACTATTGAAGGTCTGGGGCCTACCCGGAAGCAAGTTGAAAAATGACATTTTGACCGAAAACGAACGCTTCATTCTGGTTAAAACCCTTCAGTCGGTCACGGCCCTGGCGGAGCGCTGAGAAGACGATCAAACTTGACTATCTAGAGGAAGTAAAAGTCATAAGGTTTCCGTAGGTGAACCTGCGGAAGGATCATTAACTGGTTGCCAGCCGCCGCGGAGGGGCTGTGCTCCAAAAACAAAACTCTGATGTGGGCTGGTTGGGTTAGGGGGCTCACGCTGGGAGGGTGGCTTCGGCCCGAGCCCGGTTCACCCTCATCTCCATGTTGCCTGGGTTGCGCCTGACTGGCTCCACCCCCCACTTTCCCCATTAGGCACGGCCGCATGGCGCACCAGGTGCGTCGGCCACGTCCGAAGGGGACTGCGGGTTGCTGGTAAACCGGGTCTTCCTGCCTCGGTCTCCAATATTAAGCCGCTTGGGTCTCGCCCAGGACCCTAGCCAACCGCTCTGCGCCCTTCGCTTCAGAGATGGCGGAGCACCCGGATGCTTTTTGTTCAACCTCGATCCTTTTTGTAGATCTTGGTGGTAGTAGCAAATATTCAAATGAGAACTTTGAAGGCCGAAGTGGAGAAGGGTTCCATGTGAACAGCAGTTGAACATGGGTTAGTTGGTCCACGAATCCGGAGTGGCGGAGACGGGCGCAGCGAGGCGTCTAGTGTGGTAACGCGACCAATCCCAGAGAAGCTGGCGGGAGCCCCGGGGAGAGTTCTCTTTTCTTTATGAAGGGCAGGGCGCCCTGGAATGGGTTCGCCCCGAGAGAGGGGTCCAAGCCCTGGAAAGCATTGCGGTTCCGGCGGCGTCTGGTGAGCTCTCGCTGGCCCTTGAAAATCTGGGGGAGAGGGTGTAAATCTCGCGCCGGGCTGTACCCATATCCGCAGCAGGTCTCCAAGGTGAACAGCCTCTGTCATGTTACTCGTAGACGACCTGATGTTGGGTCAGGGTTTCGTAAGTAGCAGAGCAGCTCACTCGCTGCGATCTATTCAAAGTCAGATTCGAGCTTTTGTCAGGGACGGAAGGCGTCTTCCTACACCTTCCTCCTTCTTTACTAACGGGTTACCAGGTGTACAGAGAAGGGCCAACCCTGCCATGGACCTCCCTACTCTGCCATGGACCTTTAGCAATCCCCATAAATGTATTAAAAACCATTTGAAAAATGTACACCTGGTAACCTGTTCAATCACCAGGTGTACGGCTGAACTTAATCTCTGGAGTGAAAGAGAGAAATCTGTACAGAGTTTTCAGAAAATTATTAAAAAAAGACTTCCCAAGGGGTCAGAGGTCCCAAATGTGGACTGGTACCCTCTCTCGTGATGGGCTACAGTTACCCTTGGTCGTAAAAGAGCCAGTCCACCCGGAAGCCATTCCCCGCGCCCCCTGTACTTATTTTCATCCCCTTCTAACACGATTTTCTATTATACAATTTTATTGAAAAACGGTTTTGATTACATGGAAATGCGAGTCTAGGTGTGCCCTTTCATGCTTTTCGAGTTATTAATTGTTAAAGACCAAAATGTGGCTTGGGGGATTTGACCCCACCTGGTGGAGCAACATGGTAGCCCTGTGGGTGACAGGGCTTATGTCGATAATTGGCCTGTCCCGTAGTAGCCCCACTCAGTTCCAGGTGGACTAGACATGTACCGGCGCGATTTGAGAAACCTGGGTTTTGACAAACAGAGAACCATGTCCTAGAGATCCGGAAACGGTGGCAAACGTCTAGACCCGTGCGGATATTTAGAAATGGGCTGTTTCGAGGGTTCTGGTACCTTCAGAACCACTGTTCTAACGCTCTGAAGGTTGCCATCCCTTCAGTGACCGATTGGTGGTTGTTTAGCCCCGGGGAGGGCCTGGTTATGACTAAAGGTCAACGGAGGAAGTCATTCTCCAAGTCCCAGTCAGAGGGCCTCTTGTCAGGCTTAATGTCAAACAGCTATAGGCCTGGATGTCCATAAAAGGCCAGAGCTGGGCCTTTTGTCCCATTTGGGCTTTGGGCCTTTAAGGTTACAAGGCGCAGGATAAAAAACATGCGGTTTGTCCTTGGTGGGGTTCAAACCTGGGTCAGCAGATGACGAGGCTCGTGTGCTACACTTTGAGCTATCGCCCATTGATGGAAAAGGTGGCACCGAGGTGAGGTACGGGTTCAAATGTCCCTCCAGCCCAATTAGTCCCATCTTGGCCCACAGCTGGGGCACATCAAGCCATCCTAGGGTTAGGATGAAGGTTAAGGCTAGGGTTAGTGGATAGTTAGTTGAAATGTTGTGGACAGTTATTGAACATATACAAGCCATCTACTTGAGACTATCCAAATAAAGTGTTAACAAAATAATTGGGGTAATTGTTGAATAACCTGTGGTTAACCTAAAGTGGGTCACAGTGCTGAAGTGGCACCACCTTTCAATACAGTCAGCCTAGATGAGTTGTCTTCATTTGTGTTTCAATACAGTCACATGATTTCTCATAATTACTGATGATTCTAAAGAATAGTGGTGTAGCCTACCTGCCAGTATGATATCATAAGGGAAAGGGGAAAGAGAGTTGACTCTTGATGTCTAACTGTGATAACTGCCTGTACTAATGTCACTTCCTTATTGAGGAAGTTAGTTGTACCATACAGGCTGCAGAGGCTTTCGGATGAGTCACACGGCCAGATGTCTTTGGTACAAATTGAGGCTTGAGACTCTCTATAGGCCTGTTATCAGAAATGTAACCTGCTTGACACAACATTTTGTTATCTTTCAAGTCTACCATTGCCTTATTCTCCTATATGTCTGTGTTGATTCATTAGTGTTTCACTAGTGCCGACACATTCATTTGTTTCAACTGCTGTTGTAGAAATCCTGACAGGATAGACAGCACATTGTTAGGCTTCTGACATGACAACAACATGGCCTCAAATGGCTCTTTTTCTTTTTGTTCAATTTTATTAGCTAGGGTAAGGGTTATGGTTAGATGTTAGGGTTAAGGTTAGATGTTAGGGTTAAGGTTAGATGTTAGGGTTAAGGTTAGATGTTAGGGTAAGGGTTAAGGTTAGATGTTAGGGTTAAGGTTAGATGTTAGGGTTAAGGTTAGATGTTAGGGTTATGGTTAGATGTTAGGGTTAAGGTTAGATGTTAGGGTTATGGTTAGATGTTAGGGTTAAGGTTAGGGTTAGGGTTAAGGTTAGATGTTAGGGTTAGGGTTAGGGTTAGGGTTATGGTTAGATGTTAGGGTTAAGGTTAGATGTTAGGGTTATGGTTAGATGTTAGGGTTATGGTTAGATGTTAAGGTTAGATGTTAGGGTTAAGGTTAGGGTTAGATGTTAGGGTTAAGGTTAGGGTTAGATGTTAGGGTTAAGGTTAGATGTTAGGGTTAAGGTTAGATGTTAGGGTTAAGGTTAGGGTTAGATTTAGGAGTTAGGTTAAAGGGTTATACGCCTACCCATCCATCCCGACCAACAACCCTGCTCTCAACCCTTCATGTTTTATCTTGTAATGCAATCATGTTTTATCTTGTATTGCGATTACGTTTTATGCCTAGTTTAATGTTTTTATGGGTTTTAGAGAGAGAGGGGTAGGTGTGAGTGTTTATGCAGCAGGTGTATACACGTGAGTTCCCTTGCTTTCACAGTGGTGTCTCAGCTGGCTAGCAGTGTCAGCGTCCAGACCGTTGGCTGTAACACTGTACATGCCAACGGTACAATGACCTATCAACTCTCAGAGCCCCTGCCAGGATCACCCTCAACCTGTGTAACACAGTGGTTGGATGCAAATGTGAGTGACTATATGATTGCTTATTTGGAGGCTACACCTGTATAGCTGAGATCAACATTGTCTGAATGACACTCCAGCACATGCTGTGCAGTACTATTTTCATGTTGGACCTGGTGATGAGGCAACTGGTAGATGTGTCACTATTCTTTCACAGCAGTGGTCACCAGCTCTGACTCAGATAATCAAGGTCTTGAGGATCAGTTGAATCAGGTGCATTTCTGAGGCTATCCTGGACCAGGGTCAGAGACCAGTGAGTTATGCAAAGCTGTGAGTAACACCATTTTGTGATTTGTATTTCATTTAGGGCACTGTTCTCACTAACAGCAAAGAGATTGACAAAGATCGTGCTGTGGTTCAGACCAGTCAACCTCTTACCATCATAGGCTGCATGGACAGACTGAAGTACTTAGAGGAATGCATACATAATAAAACGGTGTGTAGAATATGTTTACCCTCCACTACAACCCTGCTGTTACTGTACGGTTACTGTTTGGGACAACATGAAAATAAAGATCATGATTAGGGATTGCATTTGCATACACATGCTGTAGCTGTCACTAGGTCTTAGTGCTTTATAAAGGCAAGCTCACAGCATGCAACACCTATGTGTAGCATTTACTATTTGGGTAATGCACAGTAGCCATTTTGTGCCAATACCCACCACATATTAACACTGGCTATCAATGTCATATGCACATAGAAAATACAGTAGCAGCTGGATTCATGACCATTTAGACCAGAGAGTGCAGACATGCCCAGGCATGTTCAGGACATCTAGTGACTATTTCCTCTCTCTGCCTTCTGTTAACCAGTTTTTTTCTTCAAAAAGCAGACTGGCCTTGCCAGTAGCAAAGTAGAGAGTTAGTCTTTCGAAGAACAATGCAGTGAAACCATGCTGAGATGTTCTCACCAGTAATGAGAATCCACATCAGACACCTACATTTTCTCACACCCTTAATATTCACACTGCTCTGTAGTTGTGGAAGTAGCTAAATACTCATCCCACACACACAATGCTCAGAGACACATTGGGCCAGTCTGCAACCTTGAATGGCCGGTTTAGTGAGCTACCTTATGAGGCTTCATTAGACTGGATGTCTAGCTCTTTCAGAACAGTTAGGCTGATTTCCTCTGTGCATCTGTTTACAGTAGTAGTAGCAGTGGTAGTAGAATCTATTAATTACTCAACTTTAAATAAAGTGAATGTACATTTGAATGTAAGTAGACCAATATGCTTTCAAGTTAGTTACTAATGTTCTTACTGTATTGTTCTATGTAATTACACCAATAACCTGAAACCCCATGTAATTACATGACATATGTGCAACGGTGTGTGTGCGCGTGTGCTAGTCTCAAGGCTTGCTTGATTTTTCCACCAACTTGAACATTGTGTCCTTGAACTTCTCTAGGTAACTGCATTGTGAAACCATTTGACCAGGAACCCATTGAACTAGATGATTATGACTCACAGTAGCTTGAGACATGCAGAGAGATCTTGGTATTGTTGCTATGGCTCCAGTAACTTTTACTATTTTCTACATCAAAGAATATTAGTGAAGGCATCAAAACTATGACATAACACATATGGAATCATGTAGAAACCAAAAAAGTGTTAACCAAATCAAATTATACTTTATATTATTCTTCAAAGTAGCCACCCTTTGCCTTGATGACAGCTTTGCACACTCTTGGCATTCTCTCAACCAGCTTCATGAGGTAGTCACCTGGAATGCATTTCAATTAACAGGTGTGCCTCATTCAGGAAAATGTCAAGAACTTTGAAGGTTTCTTCAAGTGCAGTCGCTCTGATGAAACTGGCTCTCATGAGGACCATCACAGGAAAGGAAGATCCAGAGTTACCTCTGCTGCAGAGGATACGTTCATTAGAGTTACCAGCCTCTGTGTGAATCAGGCCTTCATGGTTTTTGCAACTGCACTTGAAGAAACTTTCAAAGTTCTTGAAATGTTCTGCCCAGTTACACTGCAGAAACTTCTCCCCCATCTTGTCCTTACTCTCTCACTCACACACACACACACGTAGCCTGATAGCTACATAATTGGCTGAATGAGAGAGGCTCGTGTACAGTAGCGTAGTTTATGGCTATCCGATTGGTCGGGTGCGCGGTTAACGCAGCAGAAAGTCCCAAATGACGGGTTGACGACGTTTGAAAGCGGTTCATTCGCAGCGTAGTGAACAGAAATCTGTCTTACAACAATTTGAATGACAACACAACAAAGAGGAATTCTGGCGAGATGGTGTCAATCTTCGCTGTGCATGGTGAGGACTGGATACATGACTCGCATTCATAGATAGAGATATGTGACTTTGAATATTGTGATATTGAAAGCATAACCTTCTAGCCCGAAGTCCAGCGAGCTATCGATTGTGCCCCAAAAGCACACTCAAGCGGCAGAGTCGATATCCGCGCTTATAAACCCAGAGTTTACATGCCGGCGATGTTTATTTTCAAAGACATTGTTAATGAAGTAGCCTTAAAGTGATGCTCCAAAGGATTTGTATAATGCCAGCCAGTAGTTTTGAAAGTAGTGCTCACATCTGTAGAGGTCTTCTTGGGTCCCGAAAATTATTGCTAGTCCAATTCGGTTCGGCTAACTTTCCACTCGGCCACAACATGACCCGTTACAAGTTTAAAAATAAAATCAGTACCCTACCCGATTTAAAATCAATGTGAACCAGATCCGACCTGAAACAGGTCTGCGATTAAACAGGTCTGAGATGAGAGAGGGTCGGGTCCAGGGACGTGCACAGGGCGGGTCTGTAGGATCCGAATGGATCCAACATATTAAAAAGTACGTTTTATTGCCATGCAAGACAGCACAATTGTTTTGACTTGTCTGGTTGTGAAGTTTCACATGTACATTTTCTGTTGTATCCTTCTACTGAAATGTTTGTTCAACAGAAATAAGGAAAACAACATTTCCTGAAATCACCTATAGTGATGGCATTATGAAAATACTACGCTGTAGACCACAAACATAACTCCTGATGAAGTTGGGTAGCTGATATTCAGAGCTTAAATAGCCAAATGTATTAGTCACAGGAATCAGGACTAATACACCCAATGCAACAGCCTGTTTTACAAACGGTGGGCCTAACACATGGATGGTGATTCATAACATTCAATTGCAGACCGACACGGTAGGCTACACCCCAGTAAGCACAGACGACGCCGACATCTTTCGGACATATTTTTTTGGTCCCGTCTGGACTAGCAGTCTTTTTTTTGGTGCAGTCCAGACCGGTCTTGATTTCCACGTCCACGGACGTTGGTTTTTGGTCCAGTCTGGACCAGCCTTGATTTGGCCCAAACATAGACTTCTATGTATGGTTCATATTTGCACCTTTCATTCAGAACCTAAATTTAACCTAACTTCAACATCTGGAAAATGTCACCAATCTTTTCAATGTCATTTTGCTTACTGGGACTATTTTAGTTTTGTTGGGTGGTGCAATATTTGTGTCTTGCCTAGGGAAGCAGAATGGCCAGGACCAGGCCTGAAAACAGGAGTAGTAAAGGCCCAATGCACTACTTTTGTATGAAACATTTTCTCCCTGCGCTGCAGACAGCTATATTGTATGGGGTGGCAGGTAGCCTAGTGGTTAGAGCGTTGGAATCCCCGAGCTGACAAGGTAAAAATCTGTCGTTCTGCCCCTGAACAAGGCAGTTAACCCACTGTTCCTAGGCCGTCAATGAAAATAAGAATTTGTTCTTAACTGACTTGCCTAGTTAAAAAAAAAGGTACAAAAATGGGTCCACTAATGCAGGAGTTGTAAAGGCCCAGTGCACTACTTTTGTGAGAAAACATTTTTTTGTATATATATATATATATATGCAACGTGCAACAATTTCAACGATTTTACTGAGTTACAGTTCACATAAGGAAATCAATCAATTTAAATTATTTAATTGGGGCCTAATCTATGGATTTCACATGACTGGCAGGGGCGCAGCCATGGGTGGGACTGGGAGGGTATAGGCTCACCTACTTGGGAGTCAGGCCCAACCAATCAGAATTTGTTTTTCCCCACAAAAAGGGCTTTATTACAGACAGAAATACTCCTCAGTTTCACCAGCTGTCCGGGTGGCTGGTCTCAGAAAATCCCGCAAGGTTAAGAAGCCGGATGTGGAGGTCCTGGGCTGGCATGGTTACACGGTTGTGATGCCGGTTGGACATACTGCCAAATTCTCTAAAACAACGTGTTATGGTAGAGAAATGAACATTCAATTCTCTAGCAACAACTGTGTTAGAAATTCCTGCAGTCAGCATGCCAATTGCACGCTCCCTCAAAAATGTTGACATCTGTTGCATTGTATTGTGTGACAAAACTGCACATTTTATAGTGGCCTTTTATTGTCCCCAGCACAAGGTGCACCTGTGTAATGGTCATGCTGTTTAATCCGCTTCTTGATATGCCACACCTGTCAGGTGGATGGATTATCTTGGCAAAGGAGAAATGCTCACTAACAGGGATGTAAACAAATTGGTGCACAACATTTTAGATAAATAAGCTTTTTGTGCATATGGGAAATTTCAGGGATATTTTATTCCAGCCCATGAAACATGGGACCAACACTTTATATATGTATGTGTGTGTGTGTGTGTGTGTGTGTGTGTTTTTGTTTGTTTTTAATAATATCAGATTTTTCAGTGAGTGCTGCAGTACCCTTAGCACTGCTACTTTTCACGGCTATGTACACAGTAGGAAAGCCCAGAAACTTGAAGGCCATGCTACTGTGAAATAGACTCTATGAACAGGATCATATAAGCCATGCAATGTCCAGAGTTGTAACTGATTTTTTTTCTCTCACAGTGGTGTTTCTGCTGATTAGATGTGCCAGCTTCCTGTCCATTCACTGTAACGTTTCTCAAGATCTCAATGGTACAACAACCTATCACCTCTCAGAGCCCCCGCCTTCAATGAATTGTGAAACAGAGTGGGCATATCCAAATGTGAGTGACAGCAGAAATCACCCAATCATTCAGAAGCAGGGTTAGGGCCAATTTCAATTGAAGTCAGTCAAATGCATTTTTTTCACCAAAATTAAAAAACGTTTGACATAAATAACATCTCCTTTTTCAACTTATTGAGAAGTCATTGAAAATAGATGCCCTTTTTTAAATTATCGAATTGGAATTTCAGTTTACTTCCTGAATTGGCTGACTTCAATTTGATTTAAACCCCAACCCTGTTCAGAAGACTAGTGCATCTGTCATCATTAGGGAACAAGTTGTTACTGACCAGGAGAAACTCTGTCTGTGTGTTTTTGTTTAGGGATCAACGCTGACCTTTAAAGGTGAAAAAATCTCAGATCAGGTTCTGGGTCTGACCAGACAGTCCATCACTACCACAGTCTGTCTGGGCAGCCTGAAGTATACAGTGGACTGTGTAAAGCCTCAGGTACTGTATCAAGTACTAATGTTGCCTTTGAATTTGGTTGTCACCTCTTCTCCATGCAAGTGTGAGAGAGAAGTAAGGTCAGACATTCAGAAAGAAAGAGGGGAGCATATCACATGAAAGTGCTGGGAATGGATCAATGCTTGGCTGGAGTTGTAAGTCTCCATTACATCAATGGGTCAATGCATGGCTGGACTTGTAAAGGTCTAGACTAGATCAATGGATCAATGCATGGCTGGACTTGTAAAAGTCTAGACTACATCAATGGATCAATGCATGGCTGGACTTTAAAGGTCTAGAGTCTAGACTACATCACTTCATGGTCTCTTATTGTCACCTCCTTTCTTGTCTTTCAGGTGGTGAATAAAGTAGAATGTGAGTATAACCACACCTCCAACTGAAAACAACTAGATAACACACACACGCCGAGGCACAGAGACACCAACACACACACAGATAAGTCTGTTGCCTGTCCGTTCTAAATTAAATGTGAACTCCCCGTACCTGCTTCTCTTCTCCAGTGTTGTTCCTTACAGTAGTAGGACTACTGTAGCTTAAGGATTTTTTACCCTATAATTTTTTTAAATAAGTGCATTGAGCCTGTTGTTTACTATGTCATACCAAAGCTGCTGTACACATTACAAATTACTGATCATCCCCTTTGTGTTTCTTAGGTAACTGCACCATGGAACCTAGCAGCCCCTCTAATCCTGACCACATCAAGGATGTCAGGCCAGGTGACAGTGATAAGTCATAGTTGGAATCAGGATGTGTTTTAGGCACCCAGTCCTGAGAATCAATGTCTACAATGAGTGTACAAAACATTAATGACACCTGCTCTTTCCATGACATAAACTGAAAGCTATGATCCCTTATTGATGTCACTTGTTAAATCCACCTCAATCAGTGTAGATGAAGGGGAGGAGACAGGTTAAAGAATGAGTTTAAAGCTTTGATACAATTGAAACATGGATTGTGTTTATGTGCCATTCAGAGGGTCAATGGGCTAGGAAAAAAATGTTAAGTGCCTTTGAACGGATTATCGTAATAGGTGCCAGGTGCACCAGTTTGTGTCAACCCCAGCAGCGTTGCAGTTCTTTTCATGCTCAACAGTTTCCTGTTGTGTATCAAGAATGGTCCATCAACCAATCAACCAAATACGCTGGGTAGCCATTTGATTAGATGTTCAGGAGTCTTATGGCTTGGGGGTAGAAGCTGTTAAGAAGCTTTTTGAACCTAGACTTTGTGCAATTTCTAGGTACGATTACCAGCTCTCTGATAACAAAGAACAGACAAATGCCGACAATCTGTCAAAGTGGTTTAGTGAAATAGTACAATGAAGATATATTGTATAAACTTGACTTGAATTGACTGACATGCTCCACTGCTTCCCTGCCTAATAGTCCTGTGGGGTAGCTGAATGTGGAGAGGCACTGAATGTGGAGAGGCTAAATCAACTCAGATTGTACAGTGCATTCTGAAAGTATTCCAACCCCTCCACATTTTGTTACGTTACAGCCTTATTCTAAAATGGATTAAATTGTTTTTTTCCCTCATCAATCTACACACAATATACCATAATGACAAAGCAAAAACAGGTTTGTAGATTTCTTAGCAGATTTCTCAAAAAACAAAAAATATTCAGACCATTTAATCAGAACTTTGATGATGCATTTTTGGCAGAGATTACAGCATTGAGTCTTCTTTGGTATGACGCTACAAGCTTGGCACACCTTTGAGGAGTTTCTCCCGTTCTTCTCTGCCGATACTCTCAAGCTCTGTCAGATTGGATGGGAAGCCTCGCTGCACAGCTATTTTTGGGTCTCTCAGAGGTGTTAGATCGGGTTCAAGTCCGGGCTCTGGCTGGGCCACTCAAGGACATTCAGAGACTTGTCCCGAAGCCACTCCTGCGTTGTCTTGGCTGTGAGCTTTGGGTCTTTGTCTTGTTAGAAGGTGAACCTTCACCCCAGTCTGAGGTCCTGAGCGCTCTGCAGCAGGTTTTCATCAAGGATCTCTCTGTACTTTGCTCCTTTCATCCTTCCCTCGATCCTGACTAGTCTCCCAGTCCCTGCCGCTGAAAAACACCCCCACCGCATGATGCTGCCACCACCATGCTTCACCGTAGGGATGGTGCCAGGTTTCCTCCAGATGTGACACTTGGCATTCAGGCCAAAAAGTTAAATCTTGGTTTCATCAGACCAGAGAATCTTGTTTCTCATGGTCTGAGTCATTTAGGTGCCTTTTGGCAAACTCCAAGCGGCCTGTCATGTGCCTTTTACTGAGGAGTGGCTTCCGTCTGGCCACTCTACCATAAAGGCTTGATTGGAATAGTGCTGCAGAGATGGTTGTCCTTCTGGAAGGTACTCCCATCTCCATAGAGGAACTCTGGAGCTCGGTCAGAGTGACCATTAGGTTCTTGGTCACCTCCCTGACCAAAGTCTTCTCCCCTGATTGCTCAGTTTGGCAGGGCAGCCAGCTCTAGGAAGATTCTTGGGGGTTCCAAACTTCTTCCATTTAAGAATGATGGAGGCCACTGTTCTTGGGGGACCTTCAATGCTGCAAATCATGTCCAATCAATTGAATTTACCACAGGTGGACTCCAATCAAGTTGTAGAAACATCTCAAGGATGGTCAATGGAAACAGAGCACCTGAGCTCAATTTCGAGTCTCATAGCAACGGGTCAGAATACTTATGTAAATATTTACATTTTTTATTTTTTAAATGTTTTAATAAAATTGTTTTTGCTTTGTCATTTTGGGGTATTGTGTGTAGATTGATGAGGAAAACATTAATTTTCAGGGCTCCCGAGTGGCACAGCGGTCTAAGGCACTGCATCTTGATGCTAGAGGTGTCACTACAGACCCTGATTCGATTCCTGGCTGTATCACCACCGGCCGCGATTGGGAGTCCCATAGGGCAGCGCACAATTGGCCCAGCGTCGTCCGGGTTTGGCCGGGGTAGGCTTGCCTAGTTAAAAAATAAAAACATTTTAAAAATCATCAATTTTAGAATAAGGCTGTAATGCAACAATGTGGAAAAAGGCAAGGGGTCTGAATACTTTCCGAATGCACTGTATATCAACATTGATAGTCAAATCTCTCGTTCTGTTATGGATTTGGGTGTTATCGGAATGCTCATGTTGGAGACTGAGTTTGTACCCAGGTCATCTGTGAGCCACAAGACTGTGTTAGTCTACTGATCTAAAGCGTATCATTTCTCCTTTCCACTCGGCCTCTCTCTCTTTCCCACACAGATGAAAGGAACCACACACTGGCCTGGGTTCCTCTGGGATGTTTTTCTGGAGTCATCATACTGTTATTTGTTGGAAAGAGGTGTGTATGGAGGGGGTGGTCCACACAGTATTTTAGTTTAGTCAACGTTACTGAAACATTGTGTAGGTCACTGAATGTATATAAATAATTATTTTGTGAATTTGTACGTATTGCTAAAGACATCTGTTTGGTATTTCAGTTACAGATGTGTTGACAGGAGGATGAATTGGACCCAACGATTCTCAGTTAATGTGGACAACGCAGAAGAAACCAAGGTGTGAATGTGTGTACGTGGGTATGCTTTGTGGTGCGTGGGTGGGTATGCTTTGTGGTGCGTGGGTGGGTATGCTTTGTGGTGCGTGGGTGGGTATGCTTTGTGGTGCGTGGGTGGGTATGCTTTGTGGTGCGTGGGTGGGTATGTTGTGGGGTGCGTGGGTGGGTATGTTGTGGGGTGCGTGGGTGCGCGCGGAGGTGTGAGTGTGGTTGTTTATTGTGTTTTTAGCTGCTCAACAGTTTTAAAAGTTTCACTACATTTTTAAAGCATTGTAATGGGCAAGTGGCTTGAGATAGTCTTGTATTACATTCTGAGACAGTTTTAGTGCAGCAGTGGATCTCTTGCTGTGGAAGCTAGATTCCCATAGCTGCACCCATTAGTCTATGATCAGTGACTAGGCATATTAACACAAACATACAAATGGACAGTATACAAACTCATATTACTATGTTGGGAGGAAATGACTCAGGTAGTATTATCTGTGGTCTGTTGAGTAATAGTGTCACCTGATAGTGGATAAAGTGCGATACTCTAGAAGTGTTTCTAGTTACTGTAAAGATGGGTGAAAGATTTCTGAATCAGACAGCACACAGACACATGACATTCCTTTTCACCTCTCGTTCACTAGTTCCTAACAGTTCACTTCCAGTAGTATGCTGCAACAAATATAGTTCCTCTCCCTCTCTCCCAACTATACCAGGGAAGTCCCTGTGTGAATATGAATGACTTAGCATTGGAGTTCCAGGCTTGATATTGAACCAGAGAGGATGTGAAATCAGTCCCCAGCCACACCTACTCACACCACTCTGCCTAGACATTGTCTGTTATACAATTATTATTATTATTATTATTATACATCATTATATATCTAGTAATATAAACAAAATATCAATTTTATATACACATTTTTCCAGTTAGTCACTGAGGAAGTGACTCATGGATCCAATGTCATGCTTTTAGCAGATTAAATGGACCCATAGACACTGATTTAAAGTTTCCCTCTAATGAAGTAGTGTTGGGGAAGCTGATCCTAGATCTGTACCTATGGTCTACTCTGACTCAGATCAGATTTTAGTGTTTTCTTTTGGTCAGCTAATGCTTCTAGTGAGGGATGTAGTACTGGCATCTTTCCACATCTTATATTGGTTTATATTCTATGTGAGCGCAAATCAAATAGCCAGATTCCAAACTGCTACCTTGCTGCTATCCCTAGGAGCTTGTTGACTTCCCTTTGTGGATCTGAAAGGACAACTATAAGTGGAAGGATAATGGTGTGTTAGACCTGCAGGGGAAGTTAAAATGGGACTAGAGAATCATAACTGCTGTTGTAGAAATACTGACAGGATATATAACACATTATTAGGCTTCTGACATGACAACCAAATTACTTATTTTTGTTCAATTTCATAATGAATGATACTGACTGTATTTGTTAATGTGATTTTTGTATTGAATCATTAGTCATGTGTATACCACTCATTTATGTTTGCTTTGCTCACCTGCTCAACAACTTGTATTAAAACATCCTGCTACTCATCTTTATGTGTCTTGTTGGTTTATTCTATGTTTTCCCTTGATTGATTTAATTAATTTGTGACAGTACTGTACTCCACTCAGACTGTGTTATTTAGATACAATTTAAGAGCCATGCTTTAAATATATCTATTGGTGTATTAACTTGGTTTATGTGTATTATCTGACCCCTGTATGTACTGGCTTACAGCCACAGCTGGGTATAAGACAGATAGAGATGTAGGGACGCCACGCCTTTCCCTCTCTTCTACTTTCCCTCTCTCTGTCTCTGTCTCTCTCTCGCTGCTTTCTGTCTGCTTTCTTTCTCTCTGTCTGCTCTCTCTCTCTCTCTCTCTGTCTGTCTGTCTCTCTGTCTCTCTCTCTCTGTCTCTCTGTGTGTGTGTTTGACACCATACAGTATTACATGTGTCTAACAAGTCAATCTCTCCTTAACACTCAAACTACTTCACAGTTATATCATGTTGTCTAGTGATTGACTTCAGTAAACACATTTACTGCTGTATAACCTCCTGGTTCTTAGCTGTTGATAAGCAAATGCTTGCGTAGGTTGTGGTTAGGTTTAGAATAAGGGTTAGGGTTTAGGTTAGGATGAGGGTTAAGGCTAGGGTTAGTGGATAGTTAGTATAAATGTTGTTGACAGTTATTGAACATCTACAAGCCATCTACTTGGGACTAACCCAATAAAGTGTTAATTGTAATTGGGGTAATTGTTGAATAACCTGTGGTTAACCTAAAGTGGGTCACAGGGCTGAAGTGGCACCACCTTTCAATACAGTCAGCCTAGATGAGATTTGTTCTCATGAATTGTCTTCATCTGTAATTCAATACAGCTACATGATTTCTCAGAATTCCTGAGGATTCTAAAGACAGACCTGATCATATCACCTCTACCTTACCTGACACTCTAGACCCACTTCAATTTGCTTACTGCCCCAATAGAGCCACAGACGATGCAATCGCCACTGCACTGCACACTGCCTCATCCCATCTGGACAAGAGGAATACCTATGTAAGAATGCTGTTCATTCACTTTAGCTCAGCATTCAACACCATAGTACCCTCCAAGCTCATCATTAAGCTTGAGGCACTGGGTCTGAACCACGTCATGTGCAATTGGGTCCTGGACTTTCTGACGGGCCACGCCCAGGTGGTAAAGGTAGAAAACAACACCTCCACTTCGCTGATCCTCAACACAGAGGATCAAGGGTGCATGCTCAGCCCCGTCCTGTACTCCCTGTTCACCCATGACTGCATGGCCACGGACGCCTCAAACTCAATCATCAAGTTTGCAGACGACACAACAGTAGTAGGCCTGATTACCAACAATGACAAGACAGACTCCTAGGTGAGGGCCCTGGGAGAGTGGTGCCAGGAAAATAACCTCTCACTCAACGTCAACAAAACAAAGGAGCTGATCGTGGAAACAGCAGAGGGAGCACGCCCCTATCCACATCGACGGGACCGCAGTGGAGAAGGTGGAAAGCTGCAAGTTCCTCAATGTACACATCACTGACAATCTGAAGTGGTCCACCCACACAGACAGTGGTGAAGAAGGCGCAACAGCGCCTCTTCAACCTCAGGAAGCTGAAGAAATTTGGCTTGGCCCCAAAAACCCTCACAAACTTTTACAGATGGACAATTGAGAGCATTCTGTTGGGCTGTATCACCGCCTGGTACAGCAACTGCACCGCCCGCAATCACAGGGCTCTCCAGAGGGTGGTGCAGTCTGCCCAATGCATCACCGGGGGCAAACTACTTGTCCTCCAGGACACCTACAGCACCCGATGTCACAGGAAGGCCAAAAAGACAAGCCACGGCTTGTTCACCCCGCTATCATCCAGAAGGCGAGGTCAGTACAGGTGCATCAAAGCTGGGACAGAGAGACTGAATAAACACTTTTATCTCAAGGCCATCAGACTGTTAAAAAGCCAACACTAACTGGCCACTCCAACATTGCTTGTCCTAATATTTATATATTTCTTAATTCCAATCTTTTACTTTTAGATTTGTGTGTATTGTTGTGTATTGTTAGATACTACTGCCCTACTGCACTGTTGGAGCTAGAAACACAAGCATTTTCGTAACACCCGCATTAACATCTGCTAAATATGTGTACGTGACCAATAATATTTGATTTGATCGTATGAGACCATAAGGGAAAGAGGAAAAAGAGTTGACTCTTATTGATTAACTGTCTGATAACTGCCAGTATTAATGCCACTTCCTTATTGAGGAAGTTAACTGTACCATACAGGATGCAGATGCTTCAGATGGCTTTGTTACAAACTGAGGCTTAAGACTCTATATAGGCCTGTTGACAGAAATCAAACATGTTTGGCACAACATTTTGTTGTCTTTCAAGTCTACCATTGCCTTATTCTATCTCCTATTTGTCTGTGTTTATTTATTAGCAGTGGTGTAAAGTACTTAAGTAAAAATACTTTGAAGTACTGCTCCTTAAGTAGTTTTTTTTTATATCTGTACTTTACTTTACTATTAATTTTTTTGACAACTTTTACTTCACTACATTCCTAAAGAAAATGTACTTTTTACCACATATATTTTCCCTGACACCCAAAAGCACTAATTACATTTTCAGTGCTTATCGGTCCACTTCACACACTTATCAAGAGAACATCCCTGGTCATCACTACTACTGATCTGGCGGACTCACTAAACACACATGCTTTATTTGTAAATGATGTCTGAGTGTTGGAGTGTGCCCCTGGCTATCCATAAATAAATACAAAATTGTGCCGTCTGGTTTGCTTAATATAAGGAATAAGAAATGATTTATACTTTTACTTGTACTTTTGATATATTTTAGCAATTACATTTACTTTTGATATTTAAGTATATTTACAACCAAATACTTTTAGGCTTTTACTCAAGTAGTATTTTACTGGGTGACTTTCATTTTAACTTGAGTCCTTTTCTATTAAGGTATCTTTACTTTTACTCAAGTATGACAATTGAGTACTTTTTCCACCACTGTTCATTAGTGATTCATTAGTGATTCATTTGTGCCGACACATTGGGTTTAAGTTGTGGATACAGTCAAGTTGGAAATCAGGTGGAAACATTCCAAAGCAATTCTAACATACGCTTGCCGATTTCAAGATGTCATTCTTGCATTCTAAATGGGTGTGACAGACAGTAAGACAGTAACTGTTATTTAGTCACCTGAGAGACAAAAGGAAGAATTACACGTCTCATTGAAAGGAACTTTGTCCCATGATTATTACAGAGGCTTGCAATGAGACAAACACTCAACTCTGTTGCAAAGAGTCTGTCAGCTCTTTAGAATGTTTGCATGTTGCAAAGATATAGCACCTGTATGACTGATTTGACTGGTGAGATGTTGCTGTTAGTGTACCACGATGACGTGACAAGTCGTTGACAGATAATTATCTGCATTTCCCATCTTTACTATTTCATTAACTCTTTAGGCATCATCAGCAGTGGTGACGGTTTTGGAGAGTCTGGCGTGCCCAAAGTAAAATGCCTGCCACTCAGGCCCAGAAACTAGGATATGCACATAATTAGGACTATTGGATAGGAAACACTCTGAAGTTTCTAAAACTGTTAAAATAATGTCTGTGAGTATAACAGAACTGATATAGCAGGCAAAACCCCGAGGAATTTCTGTCCAGAATTCTTTTTTTGTTGTGACATTTCCTCAGTTTGATAGGCTTCCTATTGAAATCCATGTAAAATAGCTCCCAGATTGCAGTACCTATGGCTTTCACTAGATGTCAACAGTCTTTAGACAGAGTTTGAAGGCTTTATCATTGAACAGAACCGAACAGAAGAAGAAATAGTGAAGGGACCACGGATGTCAATAACTTTTCCTGGGCGCGAGACCGTGAGCGCGGCCCTCTTTATTTTCCTTTTATATCGTTTAGGATATCATCCGTGTAAAATATAATCGTTAATATTCAGGATGCATTATAAATGATGTTTGATTTGTTTGGGCAAAGTTGATAGGTATAATTTGAACGCTTTCTCTTCACTGTACAACGGGCGACTCGACGGTGGATTTTCTGAACATAACGCGCCAACCAAACGGAGATTTGTGGATATAATAAATGACTTTTTCTAACAAAAGAACCATGGATTCTCTTGTTTGGACACTTGGGATGCCCTCAGCAGAAGTTCTTCGAAAGGTAAGTGATTTATTTTAGCTCTGATATGGGTTTTGTGTGACCCGCGCTGGATATGAATTTATGATAATGCATAAATATGAGAGGTGCTATCCTCAAACAATCAAATGTTGTGCTTTCGTCGTAAAGCCTTTTTGAAATCTGACAACGCTGTGATATTGCCAAGAATCAGAGCTTTTGATGACTATGCAACACTTGTATATTGATGAATGTTTAATAATTCAACTTTTGGATTTTGAATTTGGCGCCTTACATTTCACTGGGTAGTGTCGGGATTGGGGCGCTAGCGCCCCAGTTATCCCTAAGTGGTTTTAACTGACCCCTCATCTCACTTCCCCTGAAGCCCCGCTAGCTGTAAGAGTTGTGGTTACAGATGTAGCTGTTTCCTGGTCCACCGTTTTCTGTGCAGGAAACTTATGCAGTGACTTTGTGTGAGGTGTGTGTGGGAGGGGGAGGCTGAGAGTGTGGTGAGACTGCTGAGAAGAGGGGGTGGTTGCTCTTCACTTCCTGCACCTTGGCAGCAACAGTATTCTTCTTCTCCTGCACAGATTGTTTAACTGACTAGCTGGAGGTGGAGTTGTAACGTAACCAGAGGAAAACTGTTTTTTTTGTTTGGTTAATAGAATGTCAGGAATGTTTACGTGCCACAGAGGGTGGTTTCGCTTTAGACATATTTGTGTTGTCAGAGCTTATTTTCTCTACATGCTACATGAGAAGTTCACAAGGAGGGGAGGGGCGGGGGGGTTGTGTTAGGGTTTTGTCTTGACGGTTCATCTCTCTCTCTGGAAGTACTATAATATTCAATCTGCTTTACAGAACTGGTCTGATGTACTGTCTGTTTCTCGTGGACAGTCTACGTAAACATAAATCTGACCAATTACTCAAGACTGTTTCTGAGAAATGTTTGAACTGAATGGGGAAGTAAAGAACCCTCTTGTTCACTGTCACTCCAATTCAAACTGTGATTGTTGAACCTAGACTTAAGTTACTGCTTCATCTGTCATTTTGATGTGTTATGTTAATCTCTGACCACACATTTCAGGGTATTGTATCAACAACCTCACACCCAGTCCTGTTCAGACCCACTGACCCCACCAAATCCTAACCACAACCAATGAGCATAACTGAGTAGTTTTCCATTGCACCCCTCTCTCTCTCTCTCGCTCTATCACATTCTCTCTGTAGGGGTTTTCCCTGTGAGGAGGGCTGGATATGCTTTATTTTCTCTACATGCTTTAAGATGCTCCTCTTAATATGTAGTAGTAGAAAACTATTATCCAAAAGGGGAAACTGGTTTAGTTATAAAGCTGCTTATTTAATTATTCCCTGGAGGTTTATTTAATCATTTTATTACAACTTGTCTGATTCCTAACTGAATCCTCCTTATAGGCTACACATTCAAGCTATAACCCTGCTTATTTGTCCTGATTTCTTTTAAATTCTTATTTTTAATTTTTAACTTGAGTCCTTTTTTTGTTTGAAAATGTTCTATGTTTTTTTCTCCCCAATTTCCGTGGTATCCAATTGCTAGTTACAGTCTTGTCTCATCGCTGCAACTCCCGTACGGACTCGGGAGAGGCGAAGGTCGAGAGTCCTTCGAAACACAACCCAACTAAGCCCCACTGCTTCTTGACACAATGCCCACTTAACCTGGAAGCCAGCCGCACCAATGCGTCGGAGGAAACACCGTACAGCTGGCTACCGTGTCAGTGTGCACTGCACCCGGCCCACCACAGGAGTCACTAGTGTGCGATGGGACAAGGACATCCCTGCCGGCCAAACCCTCCCCTAACCCGGACGACGCTGGGCATCATGGTTCTCCTAGTCGCGGCTGGCTGTGACAGAGCCTGGACTCGAACCCAGAATCTCTAGTGGCACAGCTAGCACTGCGATGCAGTGCCTTAGACCACTGCACCACTCGGGAGGCATTTGCCCTGATATCTAACAGAAGTCTGTTATCCCCAGCTATGTGCTCATTGTTTTCCAAAGTCTCTGGCAAAGTGAAAGTTGTGAATCTAATGTTTTAGATTAGAGTTGTGAAGTGTGTTTTTTCTTAATTAGTAATTATTATGCATATAGCTCAGACTGTAGGTACTGTGAAGTGTCATGTTTCAGACTGGTGTCAGAGAGGGACAGCATTGTGATCCAGAAGTCTGGTGGTGGGGGGGGGGGGGTCTTAATCATAATGTATATGCTCAATGTGTTCCATTCTTCATGGTGTTGAGGGTAATGTTTCTAGTTGCTGTTGCGGAGTATCTTCATCACTTATTGGTTATCTATAGCAGGACAGCACACTTTTGTTACAGTACAGCTTTATGGTAAAACACTGCTTCAAACTGATCATGTTCTAGATTGAAGACCATTAACAGTCAGTGGATTAGTTGAATCAGTTGTGTTATAGATAATTTACCTAAGCAGCCCGTATATATGCTACAGCTCAGCGTTCAACACTGTAGTGCCCATAAATCTCATCACCAAGCTAAGGACCCTGGGACTAAACACCTCCCTCTGCAACTGGATCCTGGAATTCCTGACGGGCCGCCCCCAGATGGTAAGGGTACGCAGCAACACATCTGCCACCCTGATCCTCAACAATGGGGACACTCAGGGGTGCGTGCTTAGTCCCCTCCTGTACTCCGTGTTCACCCACGACTGCATGGCCAAGCACGACTCCAATACCATCATTGAGTTTGCTGACGACACAACGGTGGTAGACGAGATCTCCAACATCGATGAGACAGCTTATAGGGAGGAGGTCAGAGACCTTGCAGAGTGGTGCCAGGAAAACAACCTCTCCCTCAACGTGAGCAAGACAAAGAAGATGATTGTGGACTACAGGAAAATTAGGGCTGAACATGCCCCCATTCACAACGCTGGGGCTGTAGTGGAGCGGGTCGAGAGTTTCATGTTCATTTGGTGTCCACATCACCAACAAACTATCATGGTCCAAACACACCAAGAAAGTGGTGAAGAGGGCACACCTTTCCCCCTCAGGAGACTGAAAAGATTTGGCATGGGTCCCCAGATCCTCAAAAAGTTCTACAGCTGCACCA
The DNA here is from genome assembly GCA_003317085.1 of Hucho hucho. Classification (NCBI taxonomy): domain Eukaryota; kingdom Metazoa; phylum Chordata; class Actinopteri; order Salmoniformes; family Salmonidae; genus Hucho; species Hucho hucho. The sequence goes on along the minus strand of QNTS01005268.1, from coordinate 26,325 downwards.
TTGAGAGCATCCTGACCGGTTGCATCACCACCTGGTATGGCAATTGCTCGGCATCCGACCCTAAGGCGCAACAGAGGGTAGTGTTTACGGCCTAGTACATCACTGGGGCCAAGTTTCCTGCCATCCAGGACCTAAAAAAAAAGAAACGTCCCTTTTTCAGGACCCTGTCTTTCAAAGATAATTAGTAAATATCCAAATAACTTCACAGATCTTCATTGTAAAGGGTTTAAACTCTGTTTCCCATGTTTGTTCAATGAACCATAAACAATTAATGAACATGCACCTGTGGAACGGTCGTTAAGACACTAACAGCTTACAGACGGTAGGCAATTAAGGTCACAGTTATGAAAACTTAGGACACTAAAGAGGCCTTTCTACTGACTCTGAAAAACACCAAAAGAAAGATGCCCAGGGTCCCTGCTCATCTGTGTGAACGTGCCTTAGGCATGCTGCAAGGAGGCATGAGGACTGCAGATGTGGCCGTACTGTGAGACGCCTAAGACAGCGCTACAGGAAGACAGGACGGACAGCTGATCATCCTTGCAGTGGCAGACCACGTGTAACAACACTTGCATCGGTACATCCAAACATCACACCTGCGGGACAGGTACAGGACGGCAACAACAACTGCCCGAGTTACACCAGGAACACACAATCCCTCCATCAGTGCTCAGACTGTCCGCAATAGGCTGAGAGAGGCTGGACTGAGGGCTTGTAGGCCTGTTGTAAGGCAGGTCCTCACCAGACATCACCGGCAACAACGTCGCCTATGGGCACAAACCCACCGTCGCTGGACCAGACAGCATTTAAAAAAAATGCTCTTCACTGAAGATTCGCGGTTTTGTCTCACCAGGGTGATGGTCAGATTCACGTTTATCGTTGAAGGAATGAGCGTTACACCAAGGCCTGTACTCTGGAGCGGGATCGATTTGGAGGTGGAGGGTCCGTCAAGGTCTGGGGCGGTGTGTCACAGCATCATCGGATTGAGCTTGTTGTCATTGCAGGCAATCTCAACGCTGTGCGTTACAGGGAAGACATCCTCCTCCCTCATGTGGTACCCCCTTCTTACATGCTCATCCTGACATGACCCTCCAGCATGACAATGCCACCAGCCGTACTGCTCGTTCTGTGCGTGATTTCCTGCAAGACAGGAATGTCAGTATTCTGCCATGTCCAGCGAAGACCCCGGATCTCAATCCCATTGAGCACGTCTGGGACCTGTTGGATCGGAGGGTGAGGGCTAGGGCCATTCCCCCCAGAAATGTCCAGGAACTTGCAGGTGCCTTGGTGGAAGAGTGGGGTAACATCTCACAGCAAGAACTGGAAAATCTGGTGCAGTCCATGAGGAGGAGATGCACTGCAGTACTTAATGCAGCTGGTGGCCAGATACTGACTGTTACTTTTGATTTTGACCCCCTCCCCCCTTTGTTCAGGCACACATTATTCAATTTCTGTTAGTCACATGTCTGTGGAACTTGTTCAGTTCATGTCTCAGTTGTTGAATCTTGTTATTCTCATACAAATATTTACACATTAAGTTTGCTGAAAATAAACGCAGTTGACAGTGAGAGGACATTTCTTTTTTTGCTGAGTTTCTATACTAGGCAGTGTCAGAGGAAGGCCCCAAAAATTGTCAAAGACTCCAGTCACCCAAGTCATAGACTGTTCTATCTGCTTCCGCACGGCAAGTGGTACGGGAGCGCCAAGTCTAGGTCCAAAAGGCTCCTTAACAGCTTCTACCCACAAGCCATAAGACTACTGAACAATTAATCAAATGCCCCCCCCCCCCCTTTGTTTTTACACAGCTGCTACTCGCTGTTTATTATCTATGCATAGTCACTTTACCCCTACCTACATGTACAAATTACCTCGACAAACCTGTACCCCCGCACTGTATATAGTCTCATTATTTTATTTTATTGCGTTACTGTATTATTTTTTTTTTTAGTTTATTTAGTAAATATTTTCTAAACTCTTTTTTTCTTAACTGCGTTGTTGGTTAAGGGCTTGTAAATAAGCATTTCATGGTAAGGTCTACACCTGCTGTATTTGGCGCATGTTACAAATACAATTTTATTTTATTTATTTATTCCAGACTGTGAATATATTAAGGTATCATGTCATACTGTTGTCAGGAAGGTAAACAGGAAAGGTGGTTGGTTGAGAGGGTGGGAGAACTAGCCTAAGGTACCTGAATTCTTATAGGTTACTACAGTTCACATTTTTCAGTGAGGTGAGGATATAACAGTCTCATTGAGTCATTAGTCAACAAGCACCAGGCTAACTCTCACTAACTGCAGAGAAAACAGAGCTGGATGACACAACAGCAGCTTCCTGGCTGCCACCATTTCTCACGCCTCCTTGGGCTGTCTGAGCAGAGCAATGATCACAGCAGTGGCGGTCGGTGCCAATTAAGATAAGGGAGGGTGATTGGCAACAAATTAATTCAACCAAAAGCTTACCTTGACTTGGAAGAGTTCCAGTGTTGGTTAGCCATAGCCACCTAGCTAACATAGCATCCCTCTCTGTTTAAGCCGGGTATTTGAGTAGGTTAAACTAGCTAGCTGCATTCGAAGCTAGCTAAATAAGTGAAAGTTAAAAAAATATATACTATGAAATATACAGTAGCTAGCTCTTTCTCTCTCTATTGTTTCTCCATTTTGGAGAAATGTAAAAACTGTTCAACTTTTGTCTTTTTCTCTCTTTGAGTCAAGACCGAGACTGCTCTTCTCTGGGTCACGGAGGCTTTCCGCACTGCCAAAAGCTGACTCTCTCCTCTGTTTTCATCCTCTTAGATCTATCCGCTGCTCCTCCGCATCACTCCACTGGCTTGCAGTCAAAGCTCGCATCTACTACAAGACCATGGTGCTTACCTACGGAACAGCAAGAGGAACTGCCCCTCCCTACCTTCAGGCTATTCTCACACTACACCCCAACCCGAGCACTCTGTTCTGCCACCTCAGGTCTCTTGACCCTCCCACCTACAGGAGGGCAGCTCCCCACTCAGTCCCAACACTCTTCTCTGTCCTGGCACCCCAATGGTGGAACCAGCTACCCCTGAAGCTAATATATTTAGTATAGTTTTATCTTGAAAGGACACCTTCTTAGATGTTTCACAATTTTTTTATTTCTGAAATTCACTGAGGATGGTCCTCCCCTTCCTCCTCTGAGAAGCCTCCACTGGATCACAGAGGGGGAAGGTGTGGTCTGTTGGCCGGGTAAATTGCCCTAAGTGGCTTAGCATCCTATTTCAATCATGAGTTGAAGTTGGAGTCACTTAGTTAATACTACAGAAAGTGGCATTAATGTTGTTACTGTAACTCTGTAATATCATTCAGTCATTTAGTATCAGATATGAGGATGCAAAGCACCTGAAAAGGCAAGTTTACCAGGCCAACAGACCTGGAACTATATTATTCAGACCACTGAATAATGTAAATCCATGCCGTCACACAGGTCTATGAAGGAGAAATGTAGTCCTTTAGGGCAGTGGCTCAACCTTTTTCGGGTACTGTGTACCACCAACTGAATTTTGCTCTGCCCCAGAGTATGCCTTAAGTACCCACCTCATGTGCATTTTACCAGTAGGCCTATGGTCTCATGCGTGTTCTCAAGTACCCCCTGTGGCCAGGCCAAGTACCCCCGGGGGTCCTAGTTGGGAACCACTGTTCTAGTGAATGTGTAATAAACCATTGCACTGGTGCTCATAGATGCACTACTTCCAATGAAACAATGAGTATCACACATGACAGATACACACATATGCTGAAAAATGTATATACCCACATAAATGTGTGACACCAGAAAGGTGGAAATAAATGCAACACAAAATATAAATTCATTTATATAAAGACTTACTTGAGAAAGTAAAAAAAAGAGAAGTAAATATTTCATGATCCTTTTCTCCAACACTTGAGTACTGGTATAGAATAGAGTATTACAGCCTCATAATGTACAGCAGTGTTTCCCAAACTCGGTTCTGGGGCCCACCCTGGGTGCATATATTTATTTTGCCCTAGCACTACACAGCTGATTCAAATAACCAATTTAAATGAGTTTGGGAAACCCTGCTTTACAGCATGTCAACATAAATATACTTGTAAACAGACTTAATGCATCTCACAAACACTAGCATTAGAAATACAGTAATGACATAGACAAATAGCGCAGTACAACATAATGCTTTTACATACAGTACAGTGATGGTGAAGGCTAGGATAAATCCTTTTCATTAGGGAGATGATGGATGGCACAAATCATTTACAAACCCAGGTTGATTTTCAGTAGTGGACTCCTGTACCGTCATCTTGATGGTAATAACTTGTATTATAAATCACTACATTCCTCCCTCAGCCATGTGCAGACCAGAGTCATATGAAGTTTCACAGAAGTGTAATGGGTGTTATAGAACATGTATAAATTATAATTAATTTGTGGGTTAAAGTGCATCAACTTTTGAATAAGCTTATCTCTGCTTGATTAATATTCAAAATACCCTGGTAGATGAGTCATGGGTAAAACATTTGCATTTCCATACTTACTCCTAAGAATAAGAGTACGCTTTAGCCGGCTGGTGTCAGTATTAGAGGACCAACAAGTATCCAAGGCACTGGTTTAATGGTACTGTTATACAAGAATCTGAATATAAAAATGTATTAAAATATGACAACTTTAAGAAGAAGAGTTAAAGTGATGGCAGAGATAAAGTCAAAGTCACCATTATTAGTCAGTTGTACAACCGAATGCCTTCAACTGAAATGTGTCTTCCGCATTTAACCCAACCCCTCTGAATCAGAGAGGTGCGGGGGGCTGCCTTAATCGACATCCACGTCTTCGGCGCCCGGGGAACAGTGGGTTAACTGCCTTGTTCAGGGGCAGAACGACAGATTTTTACCTTGTCAGCTCAGCTCGGGGATTCGAACTTGCAACCCTCCGGTTACAAGTCCAACGCTCTAACCACTAGGCTACCTGCCGCCTCATCCTGCAGCAGCATCCTGATCTGGGGGGTTGGGAAGTCCTGAGGGCTGTCCCTGTCACTTTCTCTGGGGGTTTGGTCCAAATAGCTTGGTTAAGGGATGGGTAGTCCTGAGGGCTGTCCCTGTCACTTTCTCTGGGGGTTTGGTCCAAATAGCTTGGTTAAGGGATGGGTAGTCCTGAGGGCTGTCCCTGTCACTTTCTCTGGGGGTTTGGTCCAAATAGCTTGGTTAAGGGATTGGTAGTCCTGAGGGCTGTCCCTGTCACTTTCTCTGGGGGTTTGGTCCAAATAGCTTGGTTAAGGGATGGGTAGTCCTGAGGGCTGTCCCTGTCACTTTCTCTGTGGCGGTTGGGTCCAAACTGCTTGGTTATTGGATGGGTAGTCCTGAGGGCTGTCCCTGTCACTTTCTCCTACAGAAAAAAAGGAAAGAGGGGGAAGAGAGAATGAAAAGGTTGTAGCAAGCAGTATCTAGGAATGTGGTGGTCAGGTCCCCAGTGACATTATAATCACAGTATCTACAAATGTCTGGTGGTCAGGTCCTCAGTAACATTATAATTACAGTATCTACGAATGTCTGGTGATCAGGTCCTCAGTGACATTATAATCCCAGTATCTACGAATGTCTGGTGGTCAGGTCCTCAGTGACATTATAATCACAGTATCTATGAATGTGTCTGGTGGTCAGGTCCTCAGTGACATAATCACAGTATCTATGAATGTGTCTGGTGGTCAGGTCCTCAGTGACATAATCACAGTATCTATGAATGTGTCTGGTGGTCAGGTCCTCAGTGACATAATCATAAGCTATATCGTTACAGACAGAACACACTCACCCTTATACGACATGGTTTCTATTTCTGTTGTGCTTCTTGGTACACCAGTAAACAATGCCAATGAGGAACAGGACAGGAATAATAAGTAAACACCACCACAGTTCACCCCCTTATGAACAACAGATAAAAACACAAAATGATGGAATAAGTATGTATCATATTACATTTGGAGGACTCATTATTTACAATGAGGAGGAATCATAAATCATGAAGCATTAATCAATCAACGGATTAATAAAATTACAAAAAACAGACAGTAAAATGTGCAACCACTAAGGAGAATATTAGATTAGTCTGTGTCAGAGTGAAATTGTCAGTGTTGAGCATTGCTGCTATGTGTATTTCTGCACTCACCAGGATGTCCATTTTGACCACCAGCTCCAGTGAGGTCTGAACCTGTCACCAAGACAAACAACTCATTACAGCCAGACTTTTTTTCACTGAACTATACACAGAACAATTAAGTCTCGCTGTCAAAGTTAGGACGGGATTCAATCCGATTGCGAATTTGGACAATGCGCCATTTTAAGGTAACTTTCAATTGAGCCCCCGTGAATGTGGTCTCTGCGAACACAGGAACATTACATTTAAAACGTGCATCGTGGGCAAAGCGCAATCAGACTGAATCCCTGCCTTAGTGTTCGATTCAGCAAGGGACACTGCATAAAAAGTCCTGTGTAAAATGACCATAAGATTCTCTACAGCCAGTTTGTGAAAATAATACAGAATGTTTGAATCAATGACACTCACTATTCACAGTAGTTGGCGTGAAGCCAATGACAGAGCAATCTGAAATAGCAGAACAGGGTTGATTAGCCTACATGCAACAACTGACAGACAGATCACATACATTATAGAAATTAGTTTTTGGTTTGGTTAACAGAGTTCTCATGCTCTATAATAAAGCCTACTTCCTATAGCCCCCTGGGATTACTGACACCCAGGACCATCAATTTGTTCACTCTACCCACTAGCATTTAATTCACCTTTTACTATCTTGAGCCTTCACAGAGACACTCATTGGCTTGTTCATAGTTGGTAATGGATGTGCTGTTGGCCTCCAGGGCAGGCTGGATGCTCTCTGAGACGTTTCTGCACGAAGCAGAGGTAATAATCCAGGCTACACATGGTGCACTTCCCAGGAGGAGGATAGGGAGTGGAGGTGCATTTCTGGAAAGGGCCTGGCACCAGCAGATTCTTGTTCAGATCCCCATTGAGATCATAAAAAACGGCCACCTCTGGGCACTTTGTGTGATTACACTGGAAACACAAGTCCTTCATTGCAACTGAGAGAAAGAGAGAGATGTATTCACACAAACAGGCAGAGGAGGATTACACTGTTGGCCAGAACAGAAAACTCATCACAACGGCCATCCAGTGGAATAGAGACAAAAAATTACAAGTATCATGTTAACTTTGGTTTTAATCTTGGGTTTTAATAATTTATAGTGTTAATATATGTAAAGATCATTCAATGTAAAGATCATTCTATAGCTGGGGGGGGGGGCATTTTTCATTTTTCGAATCCTGATGTTTTGAAACCAACGTGTGAAATAACGTACCAGGAATATTATTCTAACTCAAACACTACAAATTCCACCAATCATTTGTCATCCCATCTCTTCAAATACGAGTTTTAGGACATTCTTAACTTCATGAAATTCCTAACAGGAAGGAAGAAATAAAGCTTGTCCTTCCTGTTTTTACTGAACTTTTGGCATTTGGAGGGCAGCGTAAGATAATAGAATAATTCCAGTCTGGCAGAATATCAGGGAAGACAACAAACAGCATGACGGTCTCTCCGTTTGTTGGCGACGTGTGATCTAGCGCCTACCGTCCGGAACAGGTGGTTCGAAGCATTACCGTCTCTATCCGCAGGTTGGCATTTATTGTCATGAATCTTACCCTGGAGGCAGCTCTGCAGAGTGATCACTAGCTGGCACAGCAACAAAGTCATAAAATCGGATTTGAAAACCTAAACCTAACGCTTACCTTAACGTTAAATGAAGACCAAAAAGCAAGAAAAAAATGTTGACATTGCAGCTGACACAGCTAGGCGAAATCGCTCAGTTCTGCCTCCAGGGCAAGATTTATGACAAACGTCAACCTGCTCCCTATCCGGGCGCGTAGCTTCTGAAACCCCGACAGGGTTAAAGAGATGGGTCAGGAAAATCGTATAGCCAAAAACTATTTTAGGGCTATCAGAACAGTAGGATACATCCAAATAAATAGGCTAAATATGGCTCTGATATTTCCGGTTATATTCCATACAAAATAAGATGCTATAGCCTACAACCGTAGTCGACCTTGACATGTGATGCAATTCCATACCAACGACAAGCAACACCATGAAAGACAGCGGAATTCTACGTTCAACAACCCAACCGACAGGCTACAATGAAAATAAACTCACGTGGTGGGTGTATCCTTTGGTACCGGGCCCGGTATGTGCTCTAGTCCCACTGCTATGTACCGGCGCGTGCAGTCCTATACCCTCACCGCCTCTAGTCTACTTCAAATAAGACACGCGCATCCCACTCCACTTGCTGGAGGAGCGTTTTCCCGGAGAGTCTGGAAAGCTCTCGACTGCTTATGACACAAGTCATTTTTTCAACAACTGTTTACAGATTATTTCACGTATAATTCACTATATCACAATTCCAGTGGGTCAGAAGTTTACATACACTAAGTTGACTGTGCCTTTAAACAGTTTGGAAAATTCCAGAAAATTATGTCATGGCTTTAGAAGCTTTCTGTTAATAATATTTCTAAATAAAATGAAAATAGAGCAGTCACTATTAACCAGAGGATGTTTTGTAGCCTTTTTTCTATCATGTGTAAAACGTAAAAAGAACAGTGTTGCACTTGGTTGAGAGCTCATTGTAGAACACGTGGACCGAGGTAAAGTCAGTTTCAGGTTGGATATTCGCCTGTAGTTTTCCTTACGTCCACCAACAGCAGTTAGGGACCGTCAACATAGTGACAAATCAAAATTTTCTAATTTCAATAGCTCTTTAACCATTACTCCTAAAACTTTCATAACTGGTTGTAGCTAACCCGATGGCATAGACACACATTGCACACACTTTTGTTTGTCGATTTACATCTCACACTATTTTTAATTATTTATTTAAATTTTTAAATTTCAATAGTGCATTGGTCATATGACCTACTGACTTCAAACAAGGTTCAAAATGTCCACTGACTACCCTTCTATATTGCACACCCTTTAGTTTGTCCATTTTTCTCATTTAAACATTTCAATAGCTCCTTGGTCATGTGGAGGATCACGTTTACTTTTTGTATTTTTTGTCTTTTTTTGTATATATTTCAATTCATTTTTCAATCTCTTTTCTATTTTTAAATTAAATATACCTTCCGGTAACCCGCCTCACTCAATGTGACATGGATCCGCTACTTTTTTTAGACTTTATAGCCACCTTAGCTATCAGAAGCTAACCAGCTAATTAGCCACTAGCTATTTAGTCATTGTTAGCCATTGCTAGCGGCCTTTATCTTCTCAACAGGCACCAACCGTTTGTCTAGCCTGGATAATACCTACCAACCTCAGACTGTTTTTCTCCACTACAACGCCAGATAAGCCTGGATAATACCTACCAGCCTCGGACTGTTTTTCTCCACTACAACGCCGGATTCCTGCCGTAAAAACCGTGGACCATTACTCCTGATCATCACAGCTAGCTAGCTGCCACCGAGTGACCTTGCTCCGAAGCTAGCCCTGAGCCAGCCTACTCTGTGATCACCCGGCTACCCAGCCGATGCCTCCCGGACACGGCTTGAATCCACTACTCCACCGGCTACTTGCCGTAAGCTCTGGAACTTTGCAGCGGATCATCGCTACTAGCTAGCTACTACCGAGTGGCTATAGTGGCTAACGCTATTGCCCTGAAGTTAGCACAAGTTAGCTGCGAGCCAGGCGCGTATCCCAGCTAGCAATCGAAATTACAACAACAATACCTCTTTCGCCATCTGCCTGGGACCCTTTGTCAACGCGACGCCCTGCCGTACCACCACGACTGGTCCGCAGATGAAATTCCATCCACTGTGCCCTCAACCGGCCGTTGCCGGACTTCGGAGCAGACGCTTCTACTCACCCCGGCCAACTAACTTTAAACGCAGTGTCTCCCGCGTTCTAGCGTAGATACGACAACGCCATGGCTCCCCTGCCCCATCTATTGCTGTTCACTGGACCCTATGATCACTTGGCTACATAGCTGATATTCTGCTGGACTGTCATTTATCACGGTACTCCATTTTGAATCTTTTTTTTTTTTTTGTTTGTTTATCTGTCGGCCCTAGCCCCGAACTCAGGCCCTGTGTGTAGTTAACTGACCCTCTCTGCCCATTCATCGCCATTTTACCTGTTGTTGTTGTCCTAGCTGATTAGCTGTTGTTATCTTACCCGTTGTTGTCTTAGCTAGCTCTCCCAATCAACACCTGTGATTGCTTTATGTCTTTCTCAAATGTCAATATGCCTTGTATACTGTTGTTTAGGATAGTTATCATTGTTTTAGTTTACAGTGGAGCCCCTAGCCCCACTCAACATGCCTCAGATACCTCTTTTGTCCCACCTCCCACACATGCGATGACCTCACCCAGTATAACCTGCAAGTCTAGAGATGCAACCTCTCTTATCATCACTCAGTGCCTGGGCTTACCTCCACAGTACCTGCAACCCACCATACCCCTGTCTACACATTATGCCCTGAATCTATTCTATCACGCCCAGAAATCTGCTCATTTTATTCTCTGTCCCCAACACACTAGACGACCTGTTCTGATAGCCTTTAGCCGTACCCTCATCCTACTCCTCCTCTGTTCCTCGGGTGATGTGGAGGTTAACCCAGGCCCTGCGTGTCTCCAGGCACTCTCATTTGTTGACTTCTGTAATCAAAAAAGCCTTGGTTTCATGCATGTTAACATCAGAAGACTCCTCCCAAAGTTTGTTTTACTCACTGCTTTAGCACACTCCGCCAACCCTGATGTCCTTGCCGTGTCTGAATCCTGGCTTAGGAAGGCCACCAAAAATTCTGAGATTTCCATACCCAACTACAACATTTTCCGTCAAGATAGAATTGCCAAAGGGGGAGGAGTTGCAATCTACTGCAGAGATAGCCTGCAAAGTTCTGTCATACTTTCCAGGTCTATGCCCAAACAGTTCGAACTTCTAATTTAAAAAATGAATCTCTCCAGAAATAAGTCTCTCACTGTTGCCGCCTGTTATAGACCCCCCTCAGCTCCCAGCTGTGCCCTGGACACCATATGTGAATTGATTGCCCCCCATCTATCCTCAGAGTTTGTTCTGTTAGGTGACCTAAACTGGGATATGCTTAACACTCTGACAGTCCTACAACCTAAGCTAGATGCCCTCAATCTCACACAAATCATCAAGGAACCCACCAGGTACAACCCTAAATCCGTAAACATGGGCACCCTCATAGATGTTATCCTGACCAACTTGCCCTCCAAATACACCTCTGCTGTTTTCAATCAGGATCTCAGCGATCACTGTCTCATTGCCTGCATCCGCTATGGGTCCGCGGTCAAACGACCACCCCTCATCACTGTCAAACGCTCCCTAAAACACTTTTGCGAGCAGGCCTTTCTAATCGACCTGGCCCGGGTATCCTGGAAGGATATTGACCTCATCCCGTCAGTAGAGGATGCCTGGTCGTTCTTTAAAAGCAATTTCCTCACCATCTTAAATAAGCATGCCCCTTTCAAAAAATGTAGAACTAAGAACAGATACAGCCCTTGGTTCACTCCAGACCTGACTGCCCTTGGCCAGCACAAAAACATCCTGTGGCGGACTGCAATAGCTTTGAATAGTCCCCGTGATATGCAACTGTTCAGGGAAGTCAGGAACCAATACACGCAGTCAGTCAGGAAAGCAAAGGCTAGCTTTTTCAAACAGAAATTTGCATCCTGCAGCTCTAACTCCAAAAGGTTTTGGGATACTGTCAAGTCCATGGAGAACAAGAGCACCTCCTACCAGCTTCCCACTGCACTGAGGCTAGGTAACACAGTCACCACCGATAAATCCATGATAATCGAAAATTTCAATAAGCATTTCTCTACGGCTGGTCATGCTTTCCTTCTGGCTACCCCAACCCCGGCCAACAGCTCCGCCCCCCCCGCAGCTACTTGCCCGAACCTCCCCAGCTTCTCCTTCACCCAAATCAGGATAGCAGATGTTCTAAAAGAGCTGCAAAACCTGGACCCGTACAAATCAGCTGGGCTTGTCAATCTGGACCCTCTCTTTCTAAAACTATCCGCCGCCATTGTTGCAACCCCTATTACTAGTCTGTTCAAACTCTCTTTCGTATCGTCCAAGATCCCTAAAGACTGGAAAGCTGCCGCGGTCATCCCCCTCTTCAAAGGGGGTGACACTCTAGACCCTAACTGCTATATACCTATATCCATCCTGCCCTGCCTCTTTAAAGTCTTTGAAAAGCAAGTTAATAAACAGATCACTGACCATTTCGAATCCCACCGTACCTTCTCCGCTGTGCAATCCGGTTTCCGAGCTGGTCACGGGTGCACCTCAGCCACGCTCAAGGTACTAAACGATATCATAATCGCCATGGATAAAAGACAGTACTGTGCAGCCGTCTTCATCGACCTGGCCAAGGCTTTCGACTCTGTCAAAAAACGTATTCTTATCGGCAGACTCAATAGCCTTGGTTTCTCAAATGACTGCCTCGCCTGGTTCACCAACTACTTTGCTGACAGAGTTTAGTGTGTCAAATCGGAGGGCCTGCTGTCCGGACCTCTGGCAGTCTCTATGGGTGTACCACAAGGTTCAATTCTCGGGCCGACTCTTTTCTCTGTATACATCAATGATGTTGCTCTTGCTGCGGGTGATTCCCTGATCTACCTCTACGCGGACGACACCATTCTGTATACTTCTGGCCCTTCTTTGGACACTGTGCTAACTAACCTCCAAACGAGCTTCAATGCCATACAGCACTTCTTCCATGGCCTCCAACTGCTCCTAAACGCTAGTAAAACCAAATGCATGCTTTTCAACCGTTCGTTGCCCACACCCGCCCGCCCGACTAGCATCACTACCATGGACGGCTCTGACCTAGAATATGTGGACAACTACAAATATTTAGGTGTCTGGTTAGACAGTAAACTCTCCTTCCAGACTCATATTTAACATCTCCAATCCAAAATCAAATCTAGAATCTGCTTTCTATTTCGCAACAAAGCCTCCTTCACTCATGCCGCCAAACTTACCCTAGTAAAACTGACTATCCTACCGATCCTCGACTTCAGCGATGTCATCTACAAAATAGCTTCCAATACTCTACTCAGCAAACTGGACGCAGTCTACCACAGTGCTATCCGTTTCGTTACCAAAGCCTCTTATACCACCCACCACTGCGACCTGTATGCTCTAGTCGGCTGGCCCTCGCTACATATCCGTCGCCAGACCCACTGGCTCCAGGTCATCTATAAGTCTATGCTAGGTAAAGCTCCGCCTTATCTCAGCTCACTGGTCACGATAACAACACCCACCCATAGCACGCGCTCCAGCAGGTATATCTCACTGGTCATCCCCAAAGCCAACACCTCCTTTGGCCGCCTTTCCTTCCAGTTCTCTGCTGCCAGTGACTGGAACGAATTGCAAAAATCGCTGAAGCTGGAGACTTATATCTCCCTCACTAACTTTAAACACCAGTTATCTGAGCATCTAACTGATCGCTGCAGCTGTACATAGTCCATCTGTAAATAGCCCACCCAATCTAACTACATCCCCATACTGTTTTTTATTAACTTTTCTGCTCTTTTGCACACCAGTATCTCTACTTGCACATCATCATCTGCTAAATTGTAATTTACCTCGCTACTATAACCTATTTATTGCCTACCTCCCCACGCCATTTGCACACACTGTATATAGACGTTCTTTTTTTTCTATTGTGTTATTGACTGTACGCTTGTTTATTCCATGTGTAACTCTGTGTTGTTGTTTGTGTCGCACTGCTGTGCTTTATCTTGGCCAGGTCGCAGTTGTAAATGAGAACTTGTTCTCAACTAGCCTACCTGGTTAAATAAAGGTGAAATAATATTTTTTTTTTTAAATGTGACCTAGTGACTTCAAACAAGGTTCAGAATGTCCACTCAGTGGGCCTACACATTGCACACCCTTCAGTGTGTCCATTTTCATCTCACACGTTTTTACATTAATATTTCTCAATTAAAAAATTCAATGGCTCCTTGGTTATGTGACCTGCAATGTGTAGGCCCACTGAGTGGACATTCTGAACCTTGTTTGAAGTCACTAGGTCACAAGACCAAGGAGCTATTGACATTTATAATTTAGAAAAATTATTGTGAGATGAAAATGGACAAACTAAAGTGTGTGTAATGTAGAAGGGTAGTCAGTGGACATACTGAACCTTGTTCGAAGTCAGCAGGTCACATGACCAAGGAGCTATTTAAATTAGAAATGTAGATAAATTCATGTAAAAAAGTGTGAGATGAAAATGGACAAACTAAAGGGTGTGCAATGTGTAGGCCCACTGACTGGACATTCCGCACCTTGTTTGAAGTCAGTAGGTTACATGACCAAGGAGCCATTGAAATTTTAAAATGAGAAGAATTCATGTAAAATCTTGTGAGATGAAAATGGACAAACTAAAGGGTGTGCAATATAGAAGGGCAGTCAGTGGACATTCTGAACCTTGTTTGAGTCAAGTAGGTCACTTGACCAAGGAGCTATTGAAATTTGAATGTCAAAAAAGGTTGTACTTTGTTTACACTCCCTAACTATTTCAACTAGGAATACAACATGCTGCGCACATTTCCACATGTTTATTAGCTTTGGAAAGCAAATTAATGTCCAAATCGTGAAAATAAGACAGGTGCAATGTTGTGTGCAATTTTTCCAACATCATGACACTTATTTGGAGGCTGTGGCTCAAGTGGTTTGAAAGCTATTGAGGTTTGAAAGCGCGAATATCCAACTTGAAACTGTAGTTTACCTCGGTAACACATGGGCTCAGCCACATAGCAGGCTGGTTTATCACTAGGGTCAGTCTGTAGGCTTACCTTATCTATAAATAACCTCTAACCCCAAACATGTGGACATATATATATATATATATATCCTACTACTACTCACGCCGGTCCAGGATTCGTTTCAGACAGGGTTCGTTTGCGTATCACACGTGCTTTATAGCGCGGATCACTGTATCAAACGCTCCACGATCTGAATCATAACCGGACATGTGAAAGCGCGGTAGCTGCATAAGTGGTTTTAACTTTCTTG
Organism: Hucho hucho; assembly: GCA_003317085.1. Classification (NCBI taxonomy): domain Eukaryota; kingdom Metazoa; phylum Chordata; class Actinopteri; order Salmoniformes; family Salmonidae; genus Hucho; species Hucho hucho. The sequence continues at coordinate 11,216 of QNTS01005268.1, read as the reverse complement.
ATTCTGCTTCCACCTTCTGGTCGTTTGAAAAATAAACAGAGATGTCTTTGCTCTGGCTCTGCGTGCAGGTGTTGGCTTGCCCCGTAACGCCATTTCTCGGTAGTATGCACCCCTTATTTAGCTACATTGGATGGAGGCTTAACTATTGTTCATGTTCAGAAGCATGCCACTGCACCGTGCATGTAGCTTGGTAGTCTTTCTGTTTCTGCTTTAGCCAGCAACTCGTCATGCATGACAATGCCAAATAAGTCTTTAAAGCAGGAACAAGCAGGTAACTGTACTGCTACATGTACTGTTCCTTTTCCTAATGAGCATCATTATTACTGCTAATTAGAAAGGGGTCCTGGGGGATTGCAGTGAGCTGGCTTGTTATTTATCAGGCAGCCTGTTCCATGGGGAGGGTAGGCCACTGTCTCTTCTTCTAGGTTTAAGAACCTTACAACTGGCCTCTGTGTGGTAACCTACAGTACCATAGTCTGTTGTGTGTGTAGTCATGTGTAACTGTGAGGCAGGGGAAGTACTATTGTTGTGTCATTGTGGTTGGTACACCTAATGTCCAGTCATGATGATTATATTTATGGCATCCTGAGTGGCCAGCGGTCTAAAGCACTGCATCATCACTACAGACCCGGGTTAGATCCCAGGCTGTATCACAACCGGCCGTGATCGGGAGTCCCATAGGGCGGCGCACATTTGGCCCAGCGTCGTCTGGGTTAGGGGAGGGTTTGGCCGGGGTAGGCTGTTATTGTAAATAACGGACTTACCTAGTTAAATAAAGGTTCAAAAATAAATATTTGAGATAGGAGTTGGCTTTTGTTGTCGCTGTGTGTCCAGTTAATCTCAAATAATGCCATTGGCAAACTCAATAGAGGTCCAATCCAATTTCACTATTTTCACAGTAGTATACAAAACAATTACTCCCATCTCAGATAGATTTTTTCCTGTTTTCAGAGTACATACTTTATGTCTGTATGGGCAATGATATTGTGAACACTGACAGCCTATTTGGCTCCTATGTGTTGATATTGAGCTGCTCAGATTTCACCCAGCCCTATAGGGTAGGAGTCTCCTTCTCCTATTGATGGTAGGCCATGTTAGATGTTTCTGTAACGTATTGGTCTCATGCTGTGTACATAACAGTGTCACTATCTGGATCCGCTGTGTCTGTTGACCTTTCCATTGGTTGAGGTTCATCACTCACCACTCCTAAAGAGTTCCTCATAGATAGATTTTTTATGTCAGTTTCCAATCTCTATAGGTTTTTTTTTTTGTATACAGTAATGGTTGAGGCTCAGTCTGGGGGAACTCAAACGTCTGGTATGCATTTCTGTATGGATCATCAACTAAAGGTCAAATGTTCAGGACCGGTTTATAATTCTAACAAGGAAATTGTTAGTCAATGCAGTGAGATTTTATCTCTTTGTTATTAATATGCCATTGTGTTCATAGTGTTATGTAATGTTTAGTCAAATATGGCCATGGCTGTTTCCCAAACTCCAGTCATCCTGTGTTCTTTGGCCTGCCACGCTGTTACAGGGAAAGATGGCAGCATTAGTTATATTACTGTGAGGCTACTTGATTGAATATAGGGCCTAGTCATTCTGACGTTCCCACCCATTGCCCAATCTCTTCATCTTCACAAATACAAATATTTGTTTACCCGCATTTCACTCTTATTGTCATTTGTGCAAACATTCCACTACCTCACTGAATGTAGAGAAGACTGAATGTAGAGAGGACTGAATGGAGAGAGCACTGAATGGAGAGAGCACTGAATGTAGAGAAGACTGAATGGAGAGAGCACTGAATGGAGAGAGCTTCTGCCCTATGTAGTCTTTGATAAGCACACAGATATGAAACAGCACTAAACCTCACTACAAGGTTGTTTTATTACCATGTTACAAAGTTGGTATGATACCATAGGGTAATCCCAAGGATCTAAACTTCCATTAAGGTGAGTTAAAGGTCATTGTGTGGAATGGACGTACAATAACAAGATCCACAGTGCCTTGATCGGTGTGCCCACTCACAGATATGCTCCCGAGTGGCGCAGCGGTCTAAGGCATTGCATCTCAGTGCAAGAGGCGTCACTGTAGTCCCTGGTTTGAATCCAGGCTGCATCACACCTGGCTGTGATTGGGAGTCCCATAGGGCGGTGCACAATTGGCCCAGCATCGTCCATGTTTGGCTGGGGTAGGCCGTCATTGTAAATAAGAATTTGTTCTTAACTGACTTGCCTAGTTAAATAAAGGTTACATTTAAACATAAAAAAATATAGATACAACTATCATGTCTCTCATGTTTGAGTAGGTACAATTTGCAACTAATCACTGGTTCAGTGTTTAATGTTTTCATGTTAACGTGTATTTGAAAGTTCACCTGTGTTTGAGTCATTTGAAAAGATTTACGTAAAAGAGATTTCAAGCCGTTTTTCAAGACACAAAATATTTCTTCTCTGAGAATGTATTTCTCTCTGATATAGTATGATAATGATTATCTTTTACAGAAAATGACTGTGAACTAAAGGCCTGATTACTGTAACATGGTCAACATAGTGTGCAAGCTCCATTCCCACACACAATACTCTGGGCTTGTATTAGACACACACACAGAGTGTATGCACCTCATCTGACACCTGTACAGGTAACCTCCCAGGAGGGAGGGAGGGAGGGAGAGAGAGAGGACACATACACTCTTCTCCTGCTGAACATACTGCTGTTTCATACTCTACTCCACATCCAAAAAGAAAACACCATACAGTAAGTATATTTATCTTTGGTTTGGTTGTGGCCTCCATAATGGTTAGAACTGTGTTGGTTGTGGCCTCCATAATGGTTAGAACTGTGTTGGTTGTGGCCTCCATAATGGTTAGAACTGTGTTGGTTGTGGCCTGCATAATGGTTAGAACTGTGTTGGTTGTGGCCTCCATAATGGTTAGAACTGTGTTGGTTGTGGCCTCCATAATGGTTAGAACTGTGTTGGTTGTGTCCTCCATAATGGTTAGAACTGTGTTGGTTGTGGCCTCCATAATGGTTAGAACTGTGTTGGTTGTGTGTTGTTGCTCTGTCAATTGCATCATTATCTAATAAGGATTGACAGTGTGCTGCTTTTTACATTTTGAAGTAAACAATGATCTGTTCCACAGAATACGGATATTTATAATACTTTAAAAAAGCCACCATTATCAATCTATGAATAGTTCATCTGTGAAAAATGCATCACTAATGTATTAAAAATGGACTAATGAACTAATTCAAATGAACAAGATATTCAGAATAGACAGGAGTGTATTTAGAGGAGACAGTCCCAGGAATTTGTAACCAATGTATATTCATATAGTCAAATAAACCTGTGACTGGTGATTATGACCGTAAACCCCAGAATCACCGTGCTCAGACAGGCAGATTGCATGACACACCTCAAGGCCAAACCCAAATGAGAAGTCAAATCTTCGGAAGCCATGCAAATGACTTAGAGAGGAAAGTATTTTACAGAAGCGATAATAGGAAAGCAGTGGTTTTGAAAGAGAGACATGGAAAGAGAGGAGAGAGAGAGAGAGAGAGAGAGAGGAGGAAAAGAGTATGGTAGAAAGGCAAATATAACCGAGAGAAAGATAGAGATGGAGAAAGATAGAGAGATGGAGAAAGAGTGTGACATAACATATCAATTAAAGTGCATGTTTTTCTCAGCATGTTCTCCTTTACCCCCAGTGGGCTTACTCTATGGGGCAGGTAACTAGGTGGGTAACTAGGGCGGTAGCAAGGCAGCTGTGAGCTCACAGCCTTAGAGGAGGAAGTCTTAAAGAATATACCCTAGTATCCCTGAGACCCGGCTCACATGGAGACACGTTGTCCAACTGACATTTTTCCTACAATAAAAGTTGTCTTTTAGAATGAAGGGATGCATGATAGATAGAAACAATATTAGAATTACGTTTAGTGAAAGGTGGGAAATTAGAATGATTCCACATTTAGCATTGATGTTTACAATGGCTGACATCACCTCTCTCCTCCTCCCCTTTAAAGCAGAAGTGGACTGTTCCACCATGGCTTCACCAGGGGAGAAGGCTCTCCTCCTCTTCCTAGTCCATGCAGTCTCAGGTAAGCAGCAAATGCACCAAGCCTAACCCCCTTCCATTTTGCAACAGTGGATCATTCCTAAATTACAGTTAGATCCAAACAGGAAACAAGTGTAGCAGACACACATAACATGTTGACAATTTGTGGACGTGTGCGTGTCCGTGCTCATGCGTGTGTCTGTGTATGCGATATGCCCCTCTCAGCCCTCTACCCAGATACAATGTCACCGATGTCTCCCATGATGCTTGATCCTGACCCCGCGACCCCAGGCTTCCCATCTCCGCCTGTTCGCTTCCAAGACATGGCCAAGAAACTGGTAATCAATCAAACAACCAGTCAATCAATCAACCAATCAATCAATAGTCTATGGCCTGCCTTATCTGACCAGGTGTGACCTCCCTCACCAGAGGTGTCTGTAAACTGTGACCACAATACACAGAACCATGTGACTGGAGGATCTATCTCCCTGCTTTCCCCTGAAGGACACATACTACTCCCTCCACCTTGATCAAACACACACCTCTGGGTGATGTTACTACAGTACTGATCAGTACACACACCTCTGGGTGATGTTACTACAGCACTGATCAAACACACACCTCTGGGTGATGTTACTACAGTACTGATCAAACACACACCTCTGGGTGATGTTACTACAGTACTGATCAGTACACACACCTCTGGGTGATGTTACTACAGTACTGATCAGTACACACACCTCTGGGTGATGTTACTACAGCACTGATCAAACACACACCTTTGGGTGATGTTACTACAGTACTGATCAAACACACACCTCTGGGTGATGTTACTACAGTACTGATCAAACACACACCTCTGGGTGATGTTACTACAGCCTCACCAGTCAGCCTTCTAGGGTGTCACAATACACATAGCAGGTGAAGGAGTCTGTGTAGGGCTTAAACTACAGCTGGGGATGGTGTAATTGTAACATGAACATAGGCCAACTGTGTGTGTACTGATCAGTACTGTAGTAACATCACCCAGAGGTGTGTGTACTGATCAGTACTGTAGTAACATGATCAGTACACACACCTCTGGGTGATGTTACTACAGTACAGATCATGTTACTACAGTACTGATCAGTACACACACAGTTGGCCTATGTTCATGTTACAATTACACCATCCCCAGCTGTAGTTTAAGCCTTACACAGACTACTTCACCTGCTATGTGTATTGTGGCACCCTAGAAGGCTGACTGGCGAGGCTGTCTCACACCTCACTGTAAAGTGGTATGACATTATACATCAGTTTGTACTGTAGGTTACTTGTATATAGTCAATGAAGATACAACAGGTAGAAAGACATCAGTAAAAGTAACAGTTCCGTAGTTCATTCTGGTGTCCTTCTGTCCCCACAGATGATGAGATGCCTGCAAATGGGTGAGGACACAGCACATACCTCCTCTAACCTAGTAAACACAGAGGGTATCACTAATGTTTCATTGTAATAATATTGCTTATGAACAACATGCTGGAAACAGCACCAGTATATTGTTGCATACATTAAAACAGTTTGATGATGCTGATTACATCATCTTGTTTTTTCCTGTGTGTTTATTAATGTGTGGTTGCTATGTTACAGGACACCTGGTACCCATGACGATGGACAACCCCTTTAATAACAGGTAAGGTGACCCGTGTGTGTGTGTGCAAATTAATGGATCTACAAGTTACCCCACCCCCTCGCTCTCTCTCTCACGCTATCTCTCTTTCTCTCTCCATCAGTGGGGTGCAAATGGAAGACAGCATGTCTAGTCCCAACCCTCTCTCCCACTTCCACTCTCTCCTCACCTCCCTCCCTGCTGAGAAAACAGATACCTACTCAGACACAGACATGGACTCTGCTTCTCGCTTCTATTTCCAGCCCAATAGCACCATGAAATACCCTGACTCTGACCGTGAATGGGTACCTCAACATCTTAATTTACATAGCTAGATATATTCAAAATATGCAAATACACTGACAGTGCTCTAGTCATACACCAGGAGTGTTGTAAACAACTATTTACATAATGGGGATTGTATCCATTTTAGACACAAAGGCCATATTTGGTCTTGTTTTATATAAAGTTTTACAGCGGTGTTTAAAACCTGTTTATTAAACTAAAAGGCATAAGATAATGACATTTTTAATAAATGTTCCTCTATCTCTCTCTTTATAGAACGTGACAGAGAGGATGTGGAACTGTTCCAGTTTGCCAAGCTTCATTGAGCACATGAGGAACTCTTCGGTCAGTGTCACTCAAGCCCTCTCAGCCAATTACCAGCTGTTTTTCAACAATACTGCATCTTCAGCCCTCCCACTAGTCATGGTTTTGTCATGCCTGCTCCCGCTCCCCCTCCCTGGCGCTCGAGGGCGCCAGGCTACCCGTCATTATACGCACCTGTTACCATCATTACGCGCAGCTGCACTCATTGAACTCACCTGGACTCCCTCACTTTGTTGATTGCCCCTGTATATATGTCTGCTCCTCTGTGTTGTTCCCTGTAGCAGCGTTGTTTGTCGTGTTTATGTCCAGACGCTGTTCTTGTTCCGTTGCATGTCCATCTATATTTTTATTTTTATTTATTTATTTCACCTTTATTTAACCAGGTAGGCAAGTTGAGAACAAGTTCTCATTTACAACTGCGACCTGGCCAACATAAAGCAAAGCAGTTAGACACATACAACAACACAGAGTTACACATGGAGTAAAACAAACATACAGTCAATAATACAGTAGAAAAAAACAAATCTATATACAAAGAGTGCAAATGAGGTAGGATAAGGAAGGTAAGGCAATAAATAGGCCATGGTGGCAAAGTAATTACAATATAGCATTTAAACACTGGAATGGTAGATGTGCAGTAGATGAATGTGCAATGTAGAAAAACTGGGGTGCAAAGGAACAAGATAAATAAATAAATACGGTAGGGGATGAGGTAGTTGGTTGGGCTATTTACAGATGGGCTATATACAGGTGCAGGGGTCTGTGAACTGCTCTGACAGCTGGTGCTTAAAGCTGGTGAGGGAGATAAGTGTCTCCAGTTTCAGAGATTTTTGTAGTTCGTTCCAGTCATTGGCAGCAGAGAACTGGAAGGAGAGTCGGCCAAAGGAGGAATTGGCTTTGGGGGTGACCAGTGAGATATACCTGCTGGAGCGCGTGCTACGGGTTGGTGCTGCTATGGTGACCAGCGAGCTGAGATAAGGCGGGACTTTACCTAGCAGGGACTTGTAGATGACCTGGAGCCAGTGGGTATGGCGACGAGTGTAAAGCGAGGGCCAGCCAACGAGAGCGTACAGGTCGCAGTGGTGGGTGGTATATGGGGCTTTGGTAACAAAACGGATGGCACTGTGATAGACTGCATCCAATTTGTTGAGTAGAGTATTGGAGGCTATTTTGTAAATGACATCACCGAAGTCGAGGATCGGTAGGATGGTCAGTTTTACGAGGGTATGTTTGGCAGCATGAGTGAAGGATGCTTTGTTGCGAAATAGGAAGCCAATTCTAGATTTAATTTTAGATTGGAGATGTTTGATGTGAGTCTGGAAGGAGAGTTTACAGTCTAACCAGACACCTAGATATTTGTAGTTGTCCACATAATCTAAGACAGAACCGTCCAGAGTAGTGATGCTGGACGGG
>QNTS01005267.1:38096-55558 GCA_003317085.1 Hucho hucho | reverse complement strand
CTCCCCTCGGTAACCCTGTGACTGCTATAAAACACCAGAAGCTACAACATGTTGTAACACTCTAAACAACAAACTTAAAGATAGCAAGTGTGTTCTAATATGGTTTTCTTTTGTTGGATTCGGGGTAAACTTTGAACATTGAGATATTAAAGACATGATAGATCAGACTCCTAGTATATATAAAGGACTTAATGGGTCTCTAGTAAGACAACTAAGCTTGGAATATGTTGAGTGCAGGGAAGCGATTACATGTGGCAGGCATTGGTAAGGGGAGACTGTTGGGGATTTCCTCTGGGAGGAGAAGAGAAGAAACCCAGTCTGGTATCAATGACCATGACAGCCTTGAGTTGGGGAGGAGTGATTACTTTGGGGTTAGAGGTCAGGTCAGATGAAGTGAGGAAGAACAGAGATCACTAAGGTTCTGTCATTCCAACAGGGATGTGTTGGGTTGTGGAGGAGACTCAGCCTAGGAGAAAGGGATAAATATCAGTGCTTGTGTGAAATGTTTTTGTTGTCTGAATTACAGCTGTAATGACCCTTTTGGGAAGAATTACACTTGGTTAAGCTTCTCTGGTGTCCGTGAGTTATTTACTCTTAGTGTGTAATCTAACACTATGCAGGGAACTGGTTGGTGCTTTGTATTCTGGAAGGTTCTGAAGTGTTCCATATCAGTTGTTACATGTTCTCTGGAACTCTTTCAGTTGAAACATCAATAACCCTTCTGCTGTGTCCCTGTGTTACACCAGAGCAGATATATGATTTCTATATCGCAAACCTTTCCTGGAGTACCCCAACCGTTCCACTTTTGTGCTAGTCCTGAATAAGTCACATCTGCTTCAACTTGTGAAGGGCTTGATGATGAGTTCACTACTGGAATGGGTGAAGTGGAACGGCTGGGGGTAGTGCAAGACAAGGCAGCGTATCACAACCCTGTCTGATTTATAACTTGTTGTTATTGTATGTTCAGGGTCTGAAGCCTAAAGTGTTGGACTCTAGCAACAACCTGGTGACTCTGCCAGAGCTGAGGGCCTGGACGTGGTACTGCGTCATGATCCAATCTCGTTACGATTACTACAACAAGACTAGCGGCTACACAGAACCCCAGTGCATGCAGACGGAGGGTAGGAATGAACACTTCTCACTAAAGACTTGGCGATTGGTTTCCAAAATGCTTGACAAATTACCTACCTGTATAATGTGTGTGTAGAGATTCCAGAGAGCGTGTTTTACAGGAGTATTTACATAATAAGGCCACTAAAGTGTGACTGTCCTCTTCCTCAGGTGACACCCCATACTGGCAGATCTTCCTGTACTTCCTGGTCTCCTTGGTGGTGTGTTTCCTGCTCGTGTTGCTTCCCTCCTACGCCTTCTTCAGGTTCTACAGAGTCCTCAAAAACACCTTTTACCCCTCTATCCAGCTGCCTGCACACATCCAGGAGGTAGGCCTCACAAACGCTTGCTCAACAGTAAACAGCACAACCGTAATGTCCAGGTGTACCGTCCATCCTCTCGGTTGGTAGGTGCATCTGTGTGTTTAAGGGTGGTTGGGATTAAGCAATAACAATTATCATCTTTCTCTCTTCCTCTCCCCCAGTACCTCTGTGACTCCTCCCCTGGCTCCGACATGCCCCGCCTCCTCACTGCTGATTCTGAGGCGGAGCTGTGCTGTGATAAGCTGACCATCTGTCCTGAGGTGGTGCTCCTGGAGATACACGTCCCTCCTCCCCTCACAGCGCCCCCCTCAGAGCTGGAGCAGGACAGCGGCAGGCACATCCGCCAGGACAGCGGAGACTCTGGAATCTACTCCACAGAGGGAGGCTCCGCCCAGCAGGGTCGTAGTGGTGGGGAGCCAATCAGGAGAGACCAGGAAGTGGACTCCTTGCAGACACTGGAGCAGGTCAAGATGGAGGAGATGGGGAGAGAGTCGGCCGACGAAAGAGATCTGGGTGAGGGGGTTGTGGATGTGTGCGTCTGAGGAGAAATGGAGAGAGGAGAGCTGGGTGGAAAGATCATCAATGATGGTTGGAGATTTGTGATGAGGAAATGAGAATGGTCGCACAGAATGTTCTCTCAAGTCTCCGTTTTGCTGGCTCTCCTCAAAGGACACTGAAGATGATGATGTCTGAGCATCGTCACCTGTCCTACCTACAGTAAAGGAAAAATCTACCCCAAAACTATATTTTGGTATTGTTTTGTTAGTCCAAAATGTTTTACATGTCAACAGACAAGTTTTCAGGATTTTGACTTTCAAGAAGCAAAGTGTCACTTGCCCCACAATGATGCATTTTGCATCATAAGACATCATATCATGAAAGTCCAATATTTTTGAAAACTTGTCTTGTTGACATGTTTAACATTTTGGGACTATCAACTGACTATCAAATACCTAAATATTTTTTTGTGGATTATTTTATTTAAGCAGCACTGACAGGATGGCATGTTATTCGTGTGATTCCTGTCTTTTAGTACACCAGTTCACTGTCAGCTGCCTGGGTTGAACTGGGAATCCCATGTTGCTGTGTGTTTTTAAGGGTGTAGAAACAAGCTTAAGTGTCATATTTGGTATGGGTGTCTAAAAGACCACAGTCCACCTTTCCTTTCTATGACCAGTGGTTTAGAAGCTGTTCAGGGTCGTGTTGGTTCCAGACTTTGTGCACTGTGGTTGTGTAATGACTGGCATGGTTTAGTGTAGTTTGGAACGCGTCTATCTCATCTCAGACTCGACTGGTCACAGCCAAGGGCATACTTTCTGTTTCCTGTGAATTCTGGGACAGTTGGTCCATTAGCATGAAGTGTGTGAATCCAGGGGGAAACAGCATAACTAGTTGTGTTTAAACAACAGGGTATCAGTTTTAACCATTTCAATCACACAAATCAACCTATTTTCCAGTCAAGACATTTTCTTGAAAAGGAATAGTTCTGGTTAATTTAACTTCAAAACGAATCCTGTCGTGTGCGTGTGCCTTGGCTAGATAAGACAGTACATTGGCAGCAGCGCATTTGGTGTGTGGGTGTGTTGTCAGTGTAAGTACTGTATGTCTGAGAGTCCTCTGTGTGTGTGTGTGTGTGTGTGTGCGCGCACACGCTTAGATTAGATGATAGACAGTACATTTGCAGAAGCGTATTTAGTGTGTTGTCAGTGTAAGTAATGTATGTGTGAGAGTCCAGTCTGTGTGTACATAATCAATGCAGGTTGCCATTTGATTAGCTATTTAGCGGTCTTGTTTAGCTATCTTAGCTGGCTTGGGGGTAGAAGCTGGTCAGGGTTGTGTTGCTTGGGTCCAGACTTTGTTTTTTTTGGGGACTTCCTCTTGACACCGCCTGGTATAGTGGTCCTGGATAGCAGGGAGCTCTGCCCGAGTGATGTACTGGGCCGTACACACCCCGCTTAGTAGCGCCTGACGGTTGGTTACCTTGTAGTTGCCGTTCCAAGCAGTAATGCAGCCAGTCAAGACGCTCTCGATGGTGCAGCTGTAGAACAGCCTCCTGAGGGGTAGAGGTCGCCGTCATGCCTCTTCACAACTGTGTGTATGGACCTTAAGTCCTTAGTGATTTGGACACCGAGGAACTTGAAGCTCTCGACCTGCTCCACTACCACCCCATTGATGTGGATGGGGGCGTGTGTTCGCCCTTCTGTTTCCTCTAGTCCACGATCAGCTCCTGTGTCTTGCTGACGTTGAGAGGTTGTTGTCCTGGCACCACACTGCCAGGTCTCGGAACTCCACCCTATAGGCTGCCTCATCGTCCTAGGTGATGAGTTCTAACACTGTCGCGTCGTCAGCAAACTTGATGATGGTGTTGGAGTCGTGCGCGGCCAGGTAGTCATGGGTGAACAGGGAGTACAGGAGGGGATTAAGCACACAGCCCTGCGGGGGCCCCGTGTTGATGGTCAGTGTGGTGGATGTGTTGTTGCCTATCCTTACTGCCTGGGGGTGGCCCGTCAGAGTCCAGGATCCAGTTGCAGAGGGAGGTGTTCAGTCCCAGGGTCCTGAGCTTGGTGATGTGCTTGGAGGGACTGATGTTGAACGCTGAGCTGTAGTCAATACACAGCATTCTCACATAGGTATTCCGTTTGTCCAGGTGGGTGAGGGCAGTATGGAGTGCAAAATAAATTGCGTCATCTGTGGATCTGTTGGGGTGCTATGCGAATTGGAGTGGGTACAGGGTGTCTGGGATGATGGTGTTGATGTGAGCCATGACCAACCTTTCAAAGCAATTCATGGCTATAGATGTGAGTGCTACGGGCGATTTACCTGCTGGTCTGCGCATACTCAGAGGACGTGGCCTGGTATTCCATCTGGCCTTGCGAATGTTAACCTGTTTGGTCTTACTCACATTGGCTACAGAGATCGAGATCATACAGTAGTCCGGAACAGCTGGGGCTCTCATGCATGGTTCAGTGTTGCTTGCCTTGAAGCGAGCATGAAGACATTTTAGCTCATTTAGTAGGCTTGCATCGCTGGACAAGTTGCAGCTGGGTTTCCCTTTGTAATCCGTGGTGCCTGTTTTAATGTTTTTTATGTTCCTTTTAGAAACATTTAATTCGTTTGTCCTTTTATGATTCTTGTAGAATCTGAAGTCAAGAAGTGTCATGTTTTCTCTTTGATACCTTCTCATTATTTGACTTCATCTTTGTTTTGAAAGGTGCTTTGGTCCAACTGTTACTGGTTGGACCCCTGAGTCTTAAACAAGAACTGAGTCCCTGAAGGTCTATGTTTATTGATGTCTCTCTTCCTCTTTCTGATGGTTTGTTCTCTGAGGTGGAACAAATTCCTCCTAGAGCAGGGCTGCGCAACCCTCTTCCTGGAGATCTACTGTCCTGTAGGTTTTCATTCCAAACCTCTTCCTGGAGATCTACTGTCCTGTAGGTTTTCATTCCAAACCTCTTCCTGGAGATCTACTGTCCTGTAGGTTCAGTCCAACCCTAATTTTCATCTTTTTCAGCTAGTTAAGGTCTTGTTGAGCAGTTAATTAGTAGAATTCGGTGTGTTAAATTATGGTTTGACTGAACTCACAGGATGGTAGATCTCCAGGAAGAGGGTTGGGCAGCCCTGTCCTAGAGGTTTTTCACAACATGTCAAAGTTAAACAAGGAAATAATTTGGATAAAAGTGATATGAAACAAAATGCATCCACAAATAACCATACCTTGCATCTGTCAAAGCCTCATAACCACAGCCAATGCAAATGTTTGCCTATGCTTTATTATACCTAGCTGACGTCTGACGCAGCATTATAATTACCTACTGTGAGTCAAGTAGTCCTGGTGAATAGTGTTCCCAAAAGATTTATGCATTTATATCGTTGGGCATGCTGTACAATACTGAACATGTTGTAAACTATTGCTTCCAAATGGAGTTGAATTCATATTAAAGAAAGTATCTCTCATCTCATACCCCGTTCCCAGGTGTTTTATTGCATACTAATACTACCTTTTTCCCAGATCCATGCTGTGAGCTTGACCTCTGTTACACTTGTGAAGGAAACATATTATTCATCAGTGAGTAACAACCACGTGTGGCTGTGAGAGTGTGTTGCTACATGTACAGTCACTAACTTTTGACACTGTACTGATTGCCTGTGTAGTCTGTTAATTAATTATTCACACTGGGGGCGGGAAGTTGTGATCGGGAACATGCTGCCGCACGTAGGGTATTGTTAAACTTGGACCATTGTTGAACTCAGAAGTATTGTATTTAAGGAGTGATAGAGACTGGTTTTTACATCAGAAGTTAATGGTTATCTGTAGGAGTCCGATGGCTTTGGAATGTGTTGGGTGGACGGGACGAAGTCACAGGATTGCTATAGGGGATACGGGTGGTGATCTGTGGGTTAGGCAAATGAGGGGTTGAGGTCAGATCCCCTCAAGGGAGAAATTATGGTTTATTACCCTCTCTGTCATCCCATAATAGATGTAAGGATTGGCGAGGAGAGCCTAAATTGGTGTGTGTAATTTTTATATATATATATCACACACACTTGTGGTGGAAACATGTTTAGTCTGAATGCAGCTTTATTGACCTTCTGGGCAGAATAAACTTGGTTAAGCTTTCAGAATGTTCGTTGAATGTTTTACTCTGAGAATTAGAACCAAACCGTATGATGAGAATTAGAAAATGCAGTGATGTGGATTCTTGAGAGTGTTTCTTGTCAATGTGAACGCTTCAGCCTGGCCTCAAAGATTAGACACAGTAGAGTAAGCTTAAATCTGTGACAATCAAATCAACGTTTATTTGTCACGTGTGCCGAATACAACCGGTGTAGACCTTACAGTGAAATGCTTACTTACAGGCTCTAACCAACCGTGCAATTTCAAAAAAAAATAGAATAAAAAAAAATATATCAAATGTTATTGGTAACATACACATGGTTAGCAGATGTTAATGCGAGTGTAATGAAATGAAATGCTTGTGCTTCTAGTTCTGACAATGCAGTAATATATAACAAATTCACAACTACCTTATTCATCCAATACATTTGTGTGTGTATAAGAATATGTACATATAAATATATGGATGAGCGATAGCTGTGCTGCAGAGGCAAGTTGCAGTAGATTATATAGAGCAGTATGTACAGTTGAAGTCGGAAGTTTACATACACCTTAGCCAAATACATTTAAACTCAGTTTTTCACAATTCCTGACATTTAATCAGAGTAAAAATTCCCTGTCTTAGGTCAGAGTCACCACTTCATTTCAAGAATGTGAAATGTCAGAATAATAGTAGAGAGAATTATTTATTTCAGTTTTTATTTATTTCATCACATTCCCAGTGGGTCAGAAGTTTACAAACGCTCAATTAGTATTTGGCAGCATTGCCTTTAAATTGTTTAACTTGGGTCAAACATTTTGGGTAGCCTTCCACAAGCTTCCCACAATAAGTTAGGTGAATTTTGGCCCATTCCTCCTGACAGAGCTGGTGTAACTGAGTCAGGTTTTTAGGCGTGCTTGCTCGCACACACTTTTTCAGTTCTGCCCACAAATTGGATTGAGGTCAGGGCTTTGTGATGGCCACTCCAATACCTTGACTTTGTTGTCCTTAAGACATTTTGCCACAACTTTGGATATATGCTTTGGGTCATTGTCCATTTGGAAGACCCATTGCGACCAAGCTTTAAACTTCCTGACTGATGTCTTGAGATGTTGCTTCAATATATCCACATCATTTTCTTTCCTCGTGATGCCATCTATTTTGTGAAGTGCACCAGTCCCTCCTGCAGCAAAGCACCCACACAACATGATGCTGCCACCCCTGTGCTTCACGGTTGGGATGGTGTTCTTCGGATAGCAAGCCTCCCCCTTTATCCTCCAAACATAACGATGGTCATTATGGCCAAACAGTTCTATATTTGTTTCATCAGACCAGAGGACATTTCTCCAAAAAGTATGATCTTTGTCCCCATGTGCAGTTGCAAACCGTAGTCTGGCTTTTTTATGGTGGTTTTGGAGCAGGGGCTTCTTCCTTGCTGAGCGGCCTTTCAGGTTATGTCGATATAGGACTTGTTTTACTGTGGATATAGATACTTTTGTACCCGTTTCCTCCAGCATCTTCACAAGGTCCTTTGCTGTTGTTCTGGGATTGATTTGCACTTTTCGCACCAAAGTACGTTCATCTCTAGGAGACAGAACGCGTCTCCTTCCTGAGCGGTATGACGGCTGCGTGGTCCCATGGTGTTTATACTTGCGCACTATTGTTTGTACAGATGAACGTGGTACCTTCAGGCGCTTGTAAATTGCACCCAAGGATGAACCAGACTTGTGGTCTACAATCTTTTTTCTTAGGTCGTGGCTGATTTCTTTAGATTTTTCCATGAATTCAAGCAAAGAGGCACTTGATCAATGGAGCGGCTTTTTGTTTCTCCACTTCCTCCTTCTAGTTTCTAAAAGAGTGATACACAAGACTTGGAAAGCAACAAAAAGAAACACAAAACATAACAGTATTAACAATGTGATAAGCTATGCATAATTATATATGCTTTCACATCAATGCCTTCAACATGTTGTTTAGAGTACAATTACCCCAACGTCTATCCTCTTTCATATGATGCATTAACCAATAAAGCAGCTAACCCCAACCCAACTATGATGTTAAAGACCCAACACTAGACCTAGACCCTGAATCCAACACGAACAAACGTCTAACCTTTACCCTAACCTTATCCCCTAGCTTAGCTAACATTAGCCAAAACAAATTGCAATTCGTAACATGAAATGCACATCCACAAATTAATACATACCATATGAAACGTAACATATGATACTCATTTGACTGTTACCGCTTTACGTTTATTATGTTCCGTCTACCCCTGAGTCCAGGTTGGAAGGACTTGTGGAAATAGAGGGGAGAGAGGCTGTCAAGATCAGGGATGAAGATATGCTATTACACCTATTTGCAAGGCAAGCTTTCCTCTTTGCATACCAAGGTAAGTTTAACTCAAAATTCAATGATAGCTTGTTCCACTTGTACTTTTGCGATACTTGAGCAGTGACTAGACCATTTGATTTAAATAAATCCCAACTAAACAAGTGTTACAGGTTAATCTAAAAGCATGCGATATTGATTGTGCATACAGCGCATTCGGTGCATACAGCGCATTCGTCAAGTACTCAGACATCTTAACATTTTCCACTTTGTGTTATGTTTACAGCCTTATTCTAAAATTGATTTAAAAAAGAATCCCTCAATCTACACAATGACAAAGCAAAATCAGGTTTGTAGAATTTTTTACATAAGCGTTCAGACCCTTTACTTAACTTTGTTGAAGCACCTTTGGCAGTGATTACAGCCTCGAATCTTCTTGCGAATCACGCTACAAGCTTGGCACACCTGTATTTGGGGAGTTTCTCCCATTCTTCTCTGCAAATCCTCTCAAGCTCTGTCAGGTTGGATGGGGAGAGTCACTGCACAGCTATTTTCAGGTCTCTCCAGAGATGTTTGATCGGGTTCAAGTCCGGGCTCTGGCTGGGCCACTCAAGGACATTCAGAGACTTGCAAAAATGTCTAAAACCCTGTTTTCGCTTTGTCATTATGGGGTATCCTAGGGACGTTGGCAGACACAATGTAAGTAACTTAATTTACGTCCCCCTAATTGCCCTGAATACCTCTGATCCTACAGCTATTGTATGCATTAATCATGTGCCTATGAACCAGAGTTATACTGTTAACACTGAGGTGGTGTACCCTTGTTGGAAGATGTAGAGTAGGCCAGAAGACTAAACTGGGAAAAAAAAGCCTAACCTAAAATGATGGGGGAGCCGCAACAGTACTTCTGTTTAAGGGTGTTTATTTACATAGTGATTCAGGAAGAAAAACAGTACTGTCACCAAAAGTATACATTATGGGACAGCTTTATATATAAAAAAAAAATATATATATATATACAATACTGCCCCATCAACAGCTCAATCAAAATGGTGTGTGTGTGTGTACCAATCGCTTCTCACCCTGCACTATCAGCTCCAGTATAAATAACGTGAGCAAGTCTACATCTGATAAGCTTTCCAGTAAAGCCTTAAAAACAATCAAGCAACCAAGAAAAGTGCTAAAAATAGCCCATATTAACATATGCAGCCTGAGAAACAAGGTCCATGAAGTCAATAACTTGCTTGTAACAGATGACATTCATATTCTGACTATCTCTGAAACTCACTTAGATAATACCTTTGATGATACAGTGGTAGCAATACATGGTTATAACATCTACCAAAAAGACAGAAATGCCAACAGAGGCGGTGTTGCTGTTTATATTCAGAGCCACATTACTGTAAAGCTTAGAGACGATCTAATGTTAAATACTGTTGAAGTATTTTGTCTCCAGGTTCATCTTCCCATTCTTGGGGGAAGCTGCTATAGACCAAGTGCTAACAGTCAGTATCTGGATAATATGTGTGAAATGTTTGATAATGTATGTGATATCAACAGAGAAGTATATTTTCTGGGTGATTTAAATATTGCCCGGCTCTCATCAAGCTGCCCACTCAGGAAAAAACTTCAAACTGTAACCAGTGCCTGCAACCTGGATCAGGTTGTCAGTCAGCCTACCAGCGTAGTTACAAACAGCACAGGAGTTAAATCATCAACATGTAATGATCCCATCTATACTAACGCTGCAGATATTTGCTTTAAAGCAGTATCCAAATCCATAGGATGTAGTGATCACAATATAGTAGCCATATCTAGGAAAACCAAAGTTCCAAAGGCAGGGCCTAATAAGTGTATAAGAGGTGTTACGGATACAGGTATCCTGTGTGTGTATTTGTTTTCTCTCCTTCTGCCCTAGTCACAGGTGTCACTCATCAGCCGTCATCAATCACCAATAGGTCCCAATGAGAAGACACACCTGCTCCTTTTCCCTTACCCAATCACATCCCCTTTCTCTTGGTTTAAAACCCAGTCAGTTATCTCTCTCTCTCTAGCTTGTTCTTGGTATGTAGCACTCTTGGTTTTTAGCTCTCGTATGCATTACTCTGTTGTTTAGTAACTAGCTCTCGTGTATGCATTGTTCACTCTTGTTATTTAGTAGCTGGCTTGTTTTGTAGCTACAGAGCTCTAGCTCTGTTTAGTATTTGGTGAAGCCCAGTTGATGTTGGTTTGTTTGTGCGTGCTATCTCTCTTGTTTAGGTGCCAACATCTCACATTAACTGTGAGTTTGTACTGTTGTGTTGCATTGCTGTTTGTTGGTGAAAAAGGGGGTAACCAGACAAGTCGCCCATGGGCATACATTACCCGTAGGTAACCCTGTGTTAAATACATTAGTTAGAACTGGGCGGACCACCCACTGTATTTAATTGGTTAGGTAGTTAGCTGTTCGTGACGCAGGTAGATTTAGGGGTTTTTGAATGTCTATTTCTTTCCTTGGGTCCAGCTCAGCCCCTTTTCCCCACACCACTTTACCGTGTGTTTACAATAAACCATTTGTGTTTGACGGTAGATTTAAGTTGTCTGTGTTTTATTTCTGTTCTCACTGTTCCTTTTCACTATAATTTGCATAAGATATGTTGCGGGTCTCGATTCCATTCCCCCTAGACCAATGGGGTAAAAGGGATTCGTAACAAGATGTCATACAAGAAGTTTTGTAGTGATTCATATGTTGATGATATAAAGAATATTTGCTGGTCTTTGGTGTGAAATGAGGAGCAACCAGATGCTGCATATGAAACTACTTATTCCAGTTACTAATAAACATGCACCCATTAAGCAAATGACTAAAAACTGTTAAATCTCATTGGATTGATGAGGAATTGAAAAATTGTATGGTTGAGAGGGATGAGGCAAAAGGTATGGCAAATCGGTCTAGCTGCACAGCTGATTGGTAAATGTACTGCAAATTAAATCATGTGACTAAACTAAATAAAAAGAAAGTATACTATGAAACAAAGTTAATGATAGTAAAAAGCTTTGGAGCACCCTAAATTACATTTTGGGGAAAAAAGCCAACTTCATTGGATCAGATGGCTCATTCATCACAAAACCCACTGATATTGCCAATTACTTTTTCATTGGCAAGAGTAGCAAACTTAGGCATGACATGCCAGCAACAAACACTGACACTACATATCCAAGTATAGCTGACCAAATTATGAAAGACAAGAATTGTACTTTTGAATTCCGTAAAGTCAGTGTGGAAGAGGTGATATTTTTTTTTTGTCTATAAACAATGACAAGCCACCTGGATGAAAAATTACTGAGGATAATAGTGGACGATATTGCCACTCCTATTTGCCATATCTTCAATTTAAGCCTACTAGAGGGTGTGCCCTCAGGCCTGGAGGGAAGCTAAAGTCATTCCGCTACCCAAGAATAGTAAAGCCCCCTTTACTGGCTCAAATAGCCTACCAATCAGCCTGTTACCAATCCTTACTCCTGGAAAAAATTGTGTTTGACCAGATACAACGCTATTTCACAGTAAACTTTCAGCACGCATGTAGAGAAGGACACAACAAGCACGGCACTTACACAAATGACTGATGGTAGGCTGAGAGAAATTGATGATAAAATGATTGTGGGGGCTGTCTTGTTAGACTTCAGTGCAGCTTTTGACATTATGAATCATAGTCTGCTGCTGGAAAAACGTGTGTTATGGCTTTACACCCCCTGCTATAATGTGGATAAAGAGTTACCTGTCTAACAGAACACAGAGGGTGTTCTTTAATGGAAGCCTCTCAAACATAATCCAGGGTAGCCTCTCAAACATAATCCAGGGTAGCCCCTTTTTTCAATTTTTACTAACGACATGCCACTGGCTTTGAGTATGTATGAGGATGACTCAACACTACACATCAGCTACTACAGTGACAAATGACTGCAGCACTTAACAAAGAGCTGCAGTTAGCTTCAGAATGGGTAGCAAGGAATAAGTTAGCCCTAAATATTTCCAAACCTAAAAGCGTATTTTGGACAAATCATTCACTAAACTACATCTCGTAATGAATAATGTGGAAATTGAGCAAGTTGAGGTGACTAAACTGCTTGGAGTAACCCTGGATTGTAAGCTGTCATGAGCCAAACATATTGATCAAATCAAATCAAAGTTTATTTGTCACGTGCGTCGAATACTACAGGTGTAGACCTTACAGTGAAATGCTTACTTACAGGCTCTAACCAACAGTGCAAAAAAAGTATTAGGTGAACAATAGGTAAGTAAAGAAACAAAAACAACAGTAAAAAGACAGTAGCTAAGATGGGGAGAACTCTGTCCATAATAAAGCGCTGTCATTCCTTACCAGCACTATCAACAAGGCAGGTCCTACAGGCCATAGTTTTGTCGCACCTACACAACTGTTCAGCAGTGTGGTCAGGTGCCACAGAGGGACTTGGAAAAATTGCAGTTGGCTCAGAACAGGGCAGCACGGCTGGCCCTTAAAAGTACACAGAGAGCTAACATTAATGACATGCATGCCAATCGCCCATGGCTAAAAGCGGAAAAGAGATTGACTTCATCGTTACTTGTTTTTGTAAGAGGTGTTGACAAGCTGAATGTACAGAGGTGTCTGTTTAAACTACTAGCACACAGCTCGGACACCCATGCGTACCCCACAAGACATGCCACAAGAGGTCTCTTCACAGTCCCCAAGTCCAGAACAGACTATGGGAGGGACACAGTACTACATAGAGCCTTGACTACATGGAACTCTATTCCACATCAAGTAACTGACGCAAGCAGTAAAATGTTATTTAAAAAACAGATAAAAAAACACCTTATGGAACAGTGGGGACTGTGAAGCAACACAAACATTGGCACAGACACATGCATACACACACATACGATAACATACGCACTATACATACACATGGATTTAGTACTGTAGATATGTGGTAGTGGTGGAGTAGGGGCCTGAGGGCACACAGTGTGTTGTGAAATCTGTGAATGTATTGTAATGTTTTAAAATTGTATAAACTTCCTTAATTTTGGTAACTGATGCAAGCAGTAGAATCAGATTTAAAAAGCAGGTAAAAATACACCTGATAGGGAAATGTGTATGTTTAAGTAATGACTAAGAATATTCCATTCTGAAAATGTATGCAATAGGGATAGGGTTATAAGACAATGATAATCCAATTGATGTGTGTCTAGAAATGTATACTGTATAGGGACTAGAACATGGTGGTACTATCTTGCAATGTAAGAAGGAGCATCTGGGAGAACAAAGAATTCTTTGTGAAACCAGACTACAGAAGAGAGGCCTTCTCGTCTTCAGGAAGGGAGGAACGGCTAGGAGCCGTCCAGATTTACTTCTGTTGCAGAAAGTGATAAGCCGCTGTGGAAAATTACTGTTGCCTAGAGAGAGTGGAGCTCATTTGTATCATTTGTATTCAGCTTAAAGCTTGTACAATATAAAAAGACGTTCCACATTTGGGGTTCAGAATTCTCATGAAAAAACAACCTGACCTATTGCAGATTTGGGACTTTGTCAAATTTTTCATTAACTAGAGCTTTACAACCTCTGGGAATTATTCAAAGCCTGATTGATAGTTTATGTCAACAATTAAGAACAAAATTCTCGTGACAACACCTTATGGAACAACGGCGACTGTGAAGAGACACACAAAGGTACAGACACAGGCATACAGTACGCACACATTGTTGTATGGTGATATTGAACATGTTGTGTTGTGGATATGTGGTGGGTGTAGGGACGTTATATGATGTACTGTTTTATCTTTAGTTCATTCAGTACCAACATAGTTCACCGTTCTGTTGTTTTATATGTAATGTGGTGCTTTGGTGTGTTTGGACCCCAGGAAGAGTAACTGTTGCCTTGGCAGGAACTAATGGGGATCCATAATAAACCCCAGGAAGAGTAGCTGCTGCCTTGGCAGGAACTAATGGGGATCCATAATAAACCCCAGGAAGAGTAGCTGCTGCCTTGGCAGGAACTAAATGGGGATCCATAATAAACCCCAGGAAGAGTAGCTGCTGTCTTGGCAGGAACTAATGGGGATCCATAATAAACCCCAGGAAGAGTAGCTGCTGCCTTGGCAGGAACTAATGGGGATCCCTAATAAACCCCAGGAAGAGTAGCTGCTGCCTTGGCAGGAACTAAATGGGGATCTCTAGTAAATAGCGTGTAGCGTGTAGATTGATGAGGATTTATTTTTATTAATCCATTTTAGAATAAGGCTGTAATGTAACAAAATGTGGAAAAAGGGAAGGGGTCTGAATACTTTCCGAATCCACTGTAGACCCATTTCTGATGATCCATGATGTCTTGACTGCTGTGTCACAAGCTAAATACAAAAATGCCATTTTCCATAAGCTATTTGAAGTGTGTCGTATCAGTCAGCTCATAATGAGAACTCTCTCTGATGGCGTAGTGGCTCAACCATTCAATTGCCCTATACTCATGATATCATAAAATGCGGGTGTACCAAGGCCATAATGAATAAAAGGCCTTATTGATCATTATCATACACATAAAAGTCACATAAATAAACACATTACACCAGGGTTCCCCAACTGGCGGTGGTTTTATTTGGCCCCCCAAGTTCTCAGTAAATTTTTTTATTTTATTTTTAACAGTAGGAAATCAGCTCTTAGTGATTTTAATTCAAGGAATCTGCTCCCAATTATTCCCAGGCATAATAGAGAGGAACATGTGATCATATACAAATGTAAGCAAGGTTTTGAAATGATTGTTTTAGTCAAACATATTTGTTTGGGCTTCTTGTGTCCAATTTGCCATCTAAATATGTTCCGGGCCCCAAGAGATAAAAATCGACCTGCAGCTGAATCTAGTAGATGACCCCTATCATTACACTGAATAGATCTCTTAGCATTTGATCACAGGGATAAATAAATAACTAAATCCCTATTATTTCTCAGTAAGAGATACGTCCTCATCTCTGCCATCCATTGTTGTCCTCTTTTCTTTCTCACATCAGTCTTCCACCAATATCTTCCCCATCCACTTCAAGATCTTTGTGATTGGGCGCAGCCGACTTTAAAGGCGAGTCGAGACTGACTGATCGGCAAATCCCCTTGCATCATAAATAACAACTTAATATTATTTGTAAATCAGCCTGTCAGTCATGGTGTTGATGCTCTTGAACACTGCCTTTCTCTGTATTGTCAGTCAGTCTGGTTATGTGCATTATGTTGTTCCGTCCACCAGAGGGAGCTCTCCTCTGTCTCTGTCCCCCCAGGCATGATGCTGACCTCATGGTACACCTCATCAGGCTGGGGGCTGCTCTGCAAGGCCAGGATGGAGGAGCACTGGGGATCCAACAGGTACTGCATTGTGTGGGGAGGGGAGAGGAGAGGAGAGGTTGGTCACACTAAAGGCGTCAGCTTGCAAACCGAATTAGTGTGCTCGCATACTCCCTTAAAAGATCTTCACTTGAAAAATGAGAAAAAAAACTTCAATACTGCTGTTTGTCCATCTAAATAGAATTATAGAATTAATAGACAGAATTAATCTAATATAACTCAAGAAATCTAACATAAATTTTTGCAGAGGAGATCTTAGTAGCGCAATTTTACATCTAAGATCTTTGGTGCAGAATTTCTCAAGTGAAAAAATGTGCATGAAAATGATTTGTCTCTTGTTGAAAGACAACAAACACTTAATTGAAGAATCCCTTCTGTTGACCAATCACAGACAAGGTGTGTATACTTCGGCTACCGACTTCAGCTTGCCTCGAGAAACAATGTTGTGTGCACAAAGAGCCAAAAAAAAACTCTTGACGGAGACTAAACCGAACAAAAAAGTCACAAAATGTTGTCATAATATATGCACGAACTGTTCTGAACTGTTTCGGATGGGAAGCACGAGGACGCCTTAAAGGCCTTTAAAACTAATCTATTCAAAGGTCTTTCAAACTAATCTCCTTAAAGGCTTTTAAGACTTATCTCTTTAAAAGGCCTTTAAAACTCATCTCAATTAACCCAAAACTAAAATTTGGTCATATTTTATATATTTAACTAGGCAAGTCAGTTAAGGGATCATTGCACGACTTGACCGTTTTGGAGACCCTGGCGTGCCCAAAGTAAAATGCCTCCCATTCAGGCACAGAAAATAAGATATGCACATATTTGGTACCATTGGATAGGAAACACTCTGAATTTTCCAAAACTGTTAACCATTTGTCTGTGAGTAAAACAGAACGGATATGGCAGGCGAAACCCTGAGGAATTTCTGTCCTGGAGAAAGTGGTTTTCACAGAGTGCCTCATTTGGAACCCCTCCCTCATGAAAATGCCCATAAAAGGGCATATGAATGCAGTACCTATCGCTTCCTCTGGATGTCAACAGTCTCGAGAAAGTATTTTGATTCTGTTCAGATGAAATAGAGCAGAGAAGAAGAGGAAATAAGGAAGTGTCCCTTTGGAACTCTATAGGACTGAACGCGCGCTCTCGGCAAGCGCGCACTGTGTTTTTTTCCGTCTTTAGAGCTCAGTTTATATTCCGGTTGATTTATTACTATAAATATACGTAAAAGTGTTCCTAAGGATACATTTAAAATGATGTTTGATTGTTCTTGGACAATTTTATAGGTATAATTTGAACGAGTTCTAGTCACGTTTCAATGGAGTAGTCGACGCTGTAGTTTCTGATTATAACGCGCGAACCAAATGGAGATTTATGGATAAAATACATGACTTTTTCTAACAAAAGAACCATGGATTGTCTTCGTTGGACACTTAGGAAGACCTCAGCAGAAGTTCTTCAACAGGTAATTGATTTGTTTTCGCTGTGAAATGTGTTATGTGTGTGCCGCGCTGGCTAATGAATTCATGGCTATGGGAAAAGTATGTGAGGTGCTACCCTCAAACAATCAAATGTTGTGCTTTCGCCGTAAAGCCTTTTTGAAATCTGACAACGCTGTGATATTGCCAAGAAACAGAGCTTTTGATGAGTATGGAACACTTGTATATTGGTGGATGTTTAATAATTCAACTTTTGGATTTTGAATTTGGCGCCTTGCATTTCACCTGGTAGTGTCGGGAGTGGGGCGCTAGCGCCCCA
>QNTS01005267.1:21196-34040 GCA_003317085.1 Hucho hucho | reverse complement strand
TGGTATTGTATCTGTCTTGGACGTTTTTTAAGAGGTACTAGAGAAATTAAGCCTATTGCACTGTGCTTCCTCGAGATGAACACTCTTGACCACATACAGTATATGGGTACAACCTTTAGCCTGTGTGTACGTATATATTTAGCCTACATCATCAGTATGTCAATGTAACAGAGACCAAATGTGAAGTGTTTCCATTTGGTTCCCACTATTGACAGTTAAAGAGATTCGCGGAATGGATAAGTGTTAAATAAATGTAGCCTATAAAAAAGACTTTGAAATTATCACGAAATATCAACAAATAACCTTCGTAAACCAGTCGTATTATTGCATGGCTTTAAACATTTATCTACAATCAAAGCCAATCGATTGACACGTTGGTAGACTATGCTATGGTAAGGTCGAAAGAGAAATACTGACCTGTCATTCCATATAAAGTTAAACATAATAGTTTGACAAACAAGATAGTAAACACCGTGGATTGCATGTTGCCCAAGAGATGTTCTGTGTAGACCAACGACATTGAAATGTTCCGATTGCTGTTTGCTTGTAGCCGCTCTAGAGAGTTTATTGTGTACTTTCTGAATGGGCGGAGAACTGCGGGGAAGCGAAACCAGACTGAGTGATAGAAATACAGCAGAAGCCCAGGCAGGTTTCCATTCAACCAAGTTCACTCGATAATGTCGGAAAAAACCTTTAGACATGTTTAGCTTAATGGAAACCGCAGATATAAGATCAATTGTCTCAAAAGATCGACAAAATGTGTATCCGTTCGACAGGGGTGGATCTTTATTTTGTCTTACTTTATTGAGACAAATTATGATGGAATTAACAGTGTTTTTCGAATAAATGATAGCAGGGCACGTGATGTTTCGCCTTAACTATAAAGTTCCACTCCACATTTAATTATAAATGCTTACTGCTTGTCAAATACTTTTTCAAATATAAAAATAATATTTGATTTTCCAAGTATTGTTCTGACTTGAAAGATTGCCTGAAATGCTGCTTCACCTTGCTTCTTTGTAACGTTACATTCGTTACTTTGATTTCCGAGTCAAAACGGAATACGGCTAATTTATTGTTCCCGAATTTGAAAAACGAACATCGGAAATCTACTTGTTTCTCATTTATGTGGTCAAAATTAGACAGGGAATAATGGAAAACAAATAACAATATTTCTTACATTTTTATTTTCGTTTTGTTCCTACCAAGAAGTACACGCCCCCTCATAGAATATTCATGATGCTTAGGAGTGTGTGTTTACAGCCTAGTTTCTTTATTTTGTTTTTTATTTCACCTTTATTTAAGGTTGCCAGCACACAGAAAGGATTGGACTGTGTGAGTCTGACAGGAAAATAAAAAAAACACATGCCAATATAATAAAGTCAACAACAAGTGAACAAAGTTGGCTTGCATTAGCTGGCTAGCCCTACCTGGTTACTGGCTATAGATAGAAGTATCTATGGAAGTAAATTAGTCCCTAAACCTGCTACAAGCAGAAGCTGCCCAGCCAGAGCTATCTGCTTCAGAAACGTCAGTTTTTTTCCATTACTTTATGTAGCTAATTTAGCTAGATCTTCAGTCAGCTGTTAGTGTTTAATGACAGAGTAATTAGAACAGCAGTTACTGTAAATGGTTACCTATCTGGCACTTTGCATAGCTAACTTGGCTACATATGTAGGATCTTAATTTGAGCCAGTTTTCTACAGCAGGAAAAGAATCCTGCAGCAACAGGAAGTCTAAATTAGTATAATTATTATGTGTATTATAATTCATGGACATTTTTTGTAAGGGTTGATACATTTTTCGTTATTGCAAATCAAGTCTGACATTTTAAAATGGAAATTACAAACGTTAGAAGCCTTTTTTAAAACCTTGAATACAGTCCAAATTTGTATTTCAGCAACAAAAGAGGGATCAAATTTAAGATCCTATGTCTGCACATACCACCTGTGGGTGTGTTGATGATAAATGATACGGAACCAGTCAAATATTACCTGGTTGCTGATTTTCTCTCCCGCCCCCACACTCTCTCTGTCTCTCTTTATTGGCATGGGAAACATAAGTTTACATTGCCAAAGCAAGTGAAATAAACAATATAAAATGAACAGCAAACAACAGTACACTCACAAAAGTTGGAATGTCATAT
Source organism: Hucho hucho (assembly GCA_003317085.1). NCBI lineage: Eukaryota > Metazoa > Chordata > Actinopteri > Salmoniformes > Salmonidae > Hucho > Hucho hucho. The sequence continues at coordinate 31,894 of QNTS01005267.1, read as the reverse complement.
TATGGCTATATAGAGTGTTGTAACAATGTGCAAATGTGTGCAGAAGCCTGTCTTCTCTTGAGAGTCAGGTCTGCCTACGGCGACCTTTCTCAATAGCAAGGCTGTGCTCACCGAGTCTGTACATAGTCAATGCTTTCCTTCATTTTGGGTCAGTCACAGCGGTCAGGTATTCTGCCACTGTGTACTCTCTGTTTAGGGCCAAATAGCATTCTCTCTCTCTCTCTCTCTCTCCCCCCTCTCTCAATTCAATTTAAAGGGGCTTTATTGGCATGGGAAACAAAAGTGAAATAAACAAAAAAGGAACAGTAAACATTACACCCTCTCTCTCTCTAGGATACATTAGGGGAAGTTGTTTTGCTGTTGTCAAGTACTTTATCCCCCTCATACTAAACTGCTCACTCTAGTTTCCACTGCCCTTTGATTCAATCTGTTTAATTCAAGGTTTAAATTTGTTTCAAGTGTTTTTTTTTCCTGAGAATTGACAGATGACATTTGTATGGAGGGATGTGGGTGTGGGGGGAGAGAGTGGATAGATGGGTTTGGTTGAAGAAACTCCCTCTCCCCCTACCTTCCTTCTCTTGATAAGTAATACAAGTGAATGTAATTGCTGCATTTTACCTGTGATCCAAAATCAAATATTTTCTAAGTTACAACCTGAGACAAAATGAGATTTCATGATATTACTTGGTCTTCAGACATCTATTCACTACTGGCCACTACCCTTCAAGTACTGAACAAATGTTCAAATTATGGAAAAATGCTTTTATGGATACGCTATCCTCCTGATTCCTGCTTACAAGCAAAAATGCTAAACTACAGGACTGTTTTGCATGGCTCTACCATCCACTGATATAGCATGGCTCTACCATCCACTGATATAGCATGGCTCTACCATCCACTGATATAGCATGGCTCTACCATCCACTGATATAGCATGGCTCTACCATCCACTGATATAGCATGCATCCTGTAAGCAGGCAGGACGTTGGAGAAGATTGCTTCCACAAAAGCTTGTTTATTACAAACCGCCTGTATGTCCACTCGATTAATAGCTTCTGGAATGTGTCGCCACATGTCTTTCCACTCTAACAAACAGAGGTATAAGTAAGGGTACAATTTTGTATTAGGGACAAATATTTACCGCTAATTCATTCAAATGATAATTTCATTAGTGTATACACACCCTGCCAAAGTGCTTTGTTCTTCCGTCAAGCATTCCCACAAAGGCTTGACGGGAGGATCCTGGGACCAACACCTTTATGACTTCAAAGGACTTGAAGAGGTCCACTGTGAAGATGGTCTGGTGAGTCAACGTGGCTGGCCAGTAGCCACTCTTTACATGTTCATCCAGCCCCACTCTCCAGTGTCTCAGACACCCGGAGCAGTTCAATGCATAAAGGGACAGGTTGCAGTCAGGACTAACTATTAGGAAGTAATTAATGACATTGTGAATAGAAGTCCTTAAAAACCAGACTGACCATTTATTGGTCAGTCTGGAGGCGTGAAACTCCCCAGCACGTCCTGCATCAGGGAGTCTTGTGGAGATAAAAAAAAAAGATTAATTAAAATGACAGAATTCATGAAAAGAATAGCTTGGCCCTATTACATTTTTTTTAAGTTTGGCATGGCATTTGTGGCATTCTAGCATATTATACTTGTATCTCGTGGGGATAGGTGCAGGAGCATTGGTACTGCAGGAGGATGGGTACTGGTACTACGATAAGTCTGTTAAGAAATCCCCCAAGTGGGATTTCGCTCTTGGTATCTCACTTGGGTTCCTTTAGGGCAGGGTTTCCCAACCCTCTCCTCTGGCCCCCCAGACGTTTCACGTTTTTGTTTTAACCCTTAACTGACACACCTGGTTCAATAAGTCAACTAATCATCAATCCTTTGACTAATTTAATCAGGTGTGGTGGTTTAGGGAGGAGGAGAAGGTTGGGAAACCCTGCTTTAGGATCAGATGCCCCAGGGCACGTGTCAAACTCAGTCCACGGAGGACCGAATGGCTGCAGGCTTTCGCTACACCCTTGTACTTGATGAATGAATTAAGGTCACTAATCAGTAAGGAACTCCCATCACCTGGTTGTCTAGGTCTTAATTGAAACCAAAAACCTGCAGACACTTGGCAGTCCGTGGATTGAGTTTAACACCCCTGCCCCAGGTCAAGCTCTTCTTAGGGCGATAGTCACCCCCACCATTAGCTGCAATATGGTCAGCTGTTCCGGTAAGGTACAGTGAGGGAAAAAAGTATTAGATCCCCTGCTAATTTTGTACTTTTGCCCACTGACAAAGAAATGATCAGTCTATAATTTTAATGGTAGGTTTATTTGAACAGTGAGAGACAGTATAACAACAAAAAAATCCAGAAAAACGCACGTGAAAAATGTTATAAATTGATTTGCATTTTAATGAGGGAAATAAGTATTTGACCCCTCTGCAAAACATGACTTAGTACTTGATGGCAAAACCCTTGTTGGCAATCACAGAGGTCAGACGTTTCTTGTAGTTGGCCACCAGGTTTGCACACATCTCAGGAGGGATTTTGTCCCACTCCCCTTTGCAGATCTTCTCCAAGTCATTAAGGTTTCGAGGCTGATGTTTGGCAACTCGAACCTTCAGCTCCCTCCACAGATTTCTATGGGATTAAGGTCTGGAGACTGGCTAGGCCACTCCAGGACCTTAATGTGCTTCTTCTTGAGCCACTCCTTTGTTGCCTTGGCCGTGTGTTTTGGGTCATTGTCATGCTGGAATACCCATCCACGACCCATTTTCAATGCCCTGGCTGAGGGGAGGTTCTCACCCAAGATTTGACGGTACATGGCCCCGTCCATCGTCCCTTTGATGCGGTGAAGTTGTCCTGTCCCCTTAACAGAAAAACACCCCCAAAGCATAGTTTCCACCTTCATTTTTGATGGTGGGGATGGTTTTCTTGGGGTCATAGGCAGCATTCCTCCTCCTCCAAACACGGCGAGTTGAGTTGATGCCAAAGAGCTCCATTTTGGTCTCATCTGACCACAACACTTTCACCCAGTTGTCCTCTGAATCATTCAGATGTTCACTGGCAAACTTCAGACGGGCATGTATATGTGCTTTCTTGAGCAGGGGGACCTTGCGGGCGCTGCAGGATTTCAGTCCTTCACGGCGTAGTGTGTTACCAATTGTTTTCTTGGTGACTATGGNCCCAGCTGCCTTGAGATCATTGACAAGATCCTCCCGTGTAGTTCTGGGCTGATTCCTCACCGTTCTCATGATCATTGCAACTCCACGAGGTGAGATCTTGCATGGAGCCCCAGGCCGAGGGAGATTGACAGTTCTTTTGTGTTTATTCCATTTGCAAATAATCGCACCAACTGTTGTCACCTTCTCACCAAGCTGCTTGGCGATGGTCTTGTAGCCCATTCCAGCCTTGTGTAGGTCTACAATCCTGTCCCTGACACCCTTGGAGAGCTCTTTGGTCTTGGCCATGGTGGAGAGTTTGGAATCTGATTGATTGATTGCTTCTGTGGACAGGTGTCTTTTATACAGGTAACAAACTGAGATTAGGAGCACTCCCTATAAGAATGTGCTCCTAATCTCAGCTCGTTACCTGTATAAAAGACACCTGGGAGCCAGAAATCTTTCTAATTGAGAGGGGGTCAAATACTTATTTCCCTCATTAAAATGCAAATCCATTTCTAACATTTTTCACATGCGTTTTTCTGGATTTTTTGGTTGTTATTCTGTCTCTCACTGTTAAAATAAACCTACCATTAAAATTATAGACTGATAATTTCTTTGTCAGTGGGCAAACGTACAAAATCAGCAGGGGATCAAATACTTTTTTCCCTCACTGTATATGTCCTCCGCTGTGACTTCTGATGACAATAATATACAATTAACATGAGGCAGCCAGGACTGCCATATGATCTCTATTTACATGTTTTATTTACACGCGTAAACAAACACACAAAACTAAATAGATACATAACACTTACAATGTCTTGAGGCCTTCGTAGACCTTTTTAGTCCAGGTCTTTGGACAGGGGCAAGGCTAGTTGCAGGAGCAGGGTGACTGTCGCTTTGCAGCTAGCTCCTTCTGTTCCTAAAGTATTTATTAAAATCAATTATAAACTGGGTGGTTTGAGCCCTGAATGCTGATTGGCTGACAGCCATGGTAAATCAGATTGTATACCACAGGAATGTAAAAACATTTCTTCATACTGCTCTAATTACGTTGGTAACCAGTTTATAATAGCAACAAGGCTCCTCTGGGGCTGTATCCAGGCACTCCACATTACGTTGTTTCTAAGAACAGCCCTTAGCCGTGGTATATAGGCCATATACTACACCTCCTCGTACTTTATTGCTTAAATATAGAATGGGAATCTGTCTGTGATTAAAATTTGAACACAACAACATAATGGTATGTACCCACAATTCAACTGCCCAAAAAATTTACTGGGGAAATGGAAATAAATATCACTTACAGCTACAAATTGAAAGTGTAATGCTGTACAATAGCGTTCTCAATGAACTTCCTCAAATCCCACCTGTGACTCATCCCGCTCTTTGCTGATTTCTCTATTTGGTTGAACATTAACATAATTGTTAACGTAGAGAAACAACTGCCAAAATGTGTGATCACATACTGAGAGATGATATACAGTTGAAGTCGGAAGTTTACATACACCTTAGCCAAATACATTTAAAAACTCTGTTTTTGACAATTCCTGACATTTAATCCTAGTAAACATTCCCTGTCTTAGGTCAGATAGGATCACCACTTTATTTTAAGAACGTGACATGTCAGAATAATAGTAGAGAGAATGATTTATTTCAGCTTTTATTTCTTTCATCACATTCCCAGTGGGTCAGAAGTTTACATACACTCAATTAGTATTTGGTAGCATTGCCTTAAAAATGTTTAACTTGGGTCAAACGTTTCGGGTAGCCTTCCACAAGCTTCCCACAATAAGTTGGGTGAATTTTGGCCCATTCCTACTGACAGAGCTGGTGTAACTGAGTCAGGTTTGTAGGCCTCCTTGCTCAAACACGCTTTTTCAGTTCTGCCCAAGGCTTTGTGATGGCCACTCCAATACCTTGACTTTGTTGTCCTTACGCAATTTTGCCACAATTTTGGAAGTATGCTTGGGGTCATTGTCCATTTGGAAGACCCATTTGCGACCAAGCTTTAACTTCCTGACTGATGTCTTGAGATGTTGCTTCTATATATCCACATCATTTTCCTTCCTCCTGCTGCCATCTATTTTGTGAAGTGCACCAGTCCCTCCTGCAGCAAAGCACCCCCACAACATGATGCTGCCACCCCCGTGCTTCACGGTTGGGATGGTGTTCTTAGGCTTGCAAGCCTCACCCTTTTTCCTACAAGCATAACGATGGTCATTATGGCCAAACAGTTCTATTTTTGTTTCATCAGACCAGAGGACATTTCTCCAAAAAGCATGATCTTTGTGCAGTTGCAAACCGTAGTCTGGCTTTTTTATGGCAGTTTTGGAGCAGTGGCTTTTTCCTTGCTGAGCGGCCTTTCAGGTTATGTCGATATAGGACTCGTTTTACTGTGGATATAGATACTTTTGTACCTGTTTCCTCCAGCATCTTCACAAGGACCTTCGCTGTTGTTCTGGGATTGATTTGCACTTTTCGCACCAAAGTACGTTCATCTCTAGGAGACAGAACTCGTCTCCTTCCTGAGCGGTATGACGGCTGCGTGGTCCCATGGTGTTAATACTTGCGTACTATTGTTAGTACAGATGAACGTGGTACCTTCAGGCGTTTGTAAATTGCACCCAAGGATGAACCATACGTGAAGTTCTACAAATCTTTTTCTGAGGTCTTGGCGTATTTCTTTTGATTTTCTCATGATGTCAAGCAAAGAGGCACTGAATTTGAAAGTAGGCATTGAAATACATCCACAGGTACACCTCCAATTGACTCAAATGATGTCAATTAGCTTATCAGAAGCTTCTAAAACCATGACATAATTTTCTGGAATTTTCCAAGCTGTTTAAAGGCACAGTCAACTTAGTGTATGTGAACTTCTGACCCACTGGAATTGTGATACAGTGAATTATAAGTGAAATAATCTGTCTGTAAACAATTGTTGGAAATATTACTTGTGTCATGCACAAAGTAGATGTCCTAACCGACTTGCCAAAACTATAGTTTGTTAACAAGACATTTGTGGAGTGGTTGAAAAACGAGTTTTAATGACTCCAACCTAAGTGTATGTAAACTTCCGACTTCAACTGTACATATGAGATGAGTGATGTAGGATGTGTAAACATGATTAAATTGGCGTTATTTAAAGTGACTAGTGATGGGCATAGGCAAGATGCAGTAGATGGTATAGAACACTATATAAACAGCCCTTTTTCAGGACCCTGAAAAAACAATTGTTGAAAAAATTACTTGTCATGCACAAAGTAGATGTCCTAAACGACTTGCCCTAACTATAGTTTGATAACAAGAAATTTGTGGAGTGGTTGAAAAACAAGTTTTAATGACTCCAACCTAAGTGTCTAAACTTCAGACTTCAACTATATATGTATAAACTCAGCAACAAAAAAAAAAAAGTCCCTTTTTCAGGACCCTGTCTTTCAAAGATAATTCGTAAAAATCCAAATAACTTCACACATCTTCATTGTAAAGGGTTTAAACACGGTTTCCCATGCTTGTTCAATGAACCTTAAACAATTAATAAACATGCACCTGTGGAACGGTTGTTAAGACACTAACAGCTTACAGACAGTAGGCAATTAAGGTCACAGTTATGAAAACGGACTCTGAAAAACACCAAAAGAAAGATGCCCAGGGTACTTGCTTATCTGCGTGAACGTGCCTTAGGCATGATGTAAGGAGGCATGAGGACTGCAGATGTGGCCAGGGCAATAAATTGCAATGACCGTACTGTGAGACGCCTAAGACAGCGCTACAGGGAGACAGGTAACAACACATGCACAGGATCGGTACATCCAAATATCACACTTTCGGGACAGGTACAGGATGGCAACAACAACTGCCCGAGTTACACCAGGAACGTACAATCTCTCCATCAGTGCTCAGACTGTCCACAATAGGCTGAGAGAGGCTGGACTGAGGGCTTGTAGGCCTGTTGTAAGGCAGGTCCTCACCAGACATCATCGGCAACAACGTCGCCTATGGGCACAAACTCACCGTCGCTGGACCAGACAGGACTGGCAAAAAGTGCTCATCACTGACGAGTTGTGGTTTTGTCTCACCAGGGGTGATTGTTGGATTCGCGTTTATCGTAGAAGGAATGAGCGTTACACCGACGCCTGTACTCTGGAGCGGGATCGATTTGGAGGTGGAGGGTCCGTCATGGTCTGGGGCGGTGTGTCACAGTATCATCGGACTGAGCTTGTTGTCATTGCAGGCAATCTCAGCACTGTGCGTTACACGGAAGACATCCTCCTCCCTCATGTGGTACCCTTCCTGCAGGCTCATCCTGACATGACCCTCCAGCATGACAATTCCACCAGCCATACTGCTCGTTCTGTGCGTGATTTCCTGTAAGACAGGAATGTCAGTGTTCTGCCATGGCCAGCGAAGAGCCCGGCTCTCAATCCCATTGAGCACGTCTGGGACCTGTTGGATCGGAGGGTGAGGGCTAGGGCCATTCCCTCCAGAAATGTCCGGGAACTTGCAGGTGCCTTGGTGGAAGAGTGGGGTAACATCTCACAGCAAGAACTGGCAAATCTGGTGCTGTCCATGAGGAGGAGATGCACTGCAGTACTTAATGCAGCTGGTGGCCACACAAGATACTGACTGTTACATTTGATTTTGACCCCCCCCTTTGTTCAGGGACACATTATTCTATTTCTGTTAGTCACATGTCTGTGGAACTTGTTCAATTTATGTCTTAGTTGTTGAATCTTATGTTCATACAAATATTTACACATGTTAAGTTTGATGAAAATAAACGGAGTTGACAATGAGAGGACGTTTCTTTAGTAGATTATATAGTAGATTCACACATGACAGTTGTGAATGGTTGATTTCCATTATTGTGGGGACTGCGTTATATTGTGGATGGTTGGTTTTCATTATTGTGGGGACTGCGTTATATTGTGGATGGTTGGTTTTCATTATTGTGGGGCCTGCGTTATGTTGAGCTAAAGCAAAAGGCAAAGCCTCCACAGTTAACACTCACATGTTTTGTGATTGATCTTCTTGGAAATAAACAAATCACTGAGTAGCTTTATTCACGAGGTCATGCCACTTAGAAGAATATGATTTTTCCTTGACCCAGCCTGAAATATGATTTAAACAATGATTCTCTAAGCCACTTTGGATAAGAAGTCTGTTAAATGACTAAAATGTAAATGTTATCACTGGATACTTTGATGATTAAATATTTACATGATCCCAAACCACCAGTCCATAGCCTTCATCTTCTTCCTCCAGAGATCCCCCTCGTGTATGGTCTGGGACAGATCTTGTCCCCAGTGTATGGTCTGCGAGCAACAGACTGAATGTGATGGGGGTCCAACCCCAGTCTAGGGGGCCCCAGAGGCAGGACATAGCAGGTTGAAGGGATCAGGCTGGGGATCATCTGGAGGCGTCTAACCGCCACGATAGCGGGAAACAGAGGACTGCTAACAGAGATTAGAGACAGGAGGGGAATCATTGGCAACAGCCCCAGAGTTTTGGGGAGAGGTTTGTGCAAGTGACCACTGTAGAACACCACTCCACAGAAGAGGGCCACCAGGAGGCGGAATGCACACAGTACACTCAGTACCACAGGCACTGAGGGACAGACAGACACAAGGTTTAGGGGCTATAATGTAAACACGACGTAAAATGTTGTCTGTTTATGGCTGTATTGCTATGTTGTACTACTGTGGTCTTATCTGTGCTGTTAGGTCCTGGTACGTTACCAGTGCTGGTTGCAGTAGGACTGGTAAAGGCACAGTGGGGCTCAGAGGGGACAGACTGAGGGTTACGGTCACACAATACTCCGGCCCTGGCTCCAGGTACCCAATCACAGTCTCCTCAGTAGAGGTGACCCACAGGCTGAACTACAATATTTATATAGCTAATGTTTATATAGATAATGTTCAAATAGCTAATGTTTAAATAGCTAATGTTCATATACAGTGAGGGAAAAAAGTATTTGATCCCCTGCTGATTTTGTACGTTTGCCCACTGACACAGAAATGATCAGTCTATAATTTTAATGATAGGTTTATTTGAACAGTGAGAGACAGAATAACAACAAAAAAATCCAGAAAAACACGTGAAAAATATTATAAATTGATTTGCATTTTAATGAGGGAAATAAGTATTTGACCCCCTCTCAATCAGAAAGATTTCTGGCTCCCAGGTGTCTTTTATACAGGTTACAAACTGAGATTAGGAGCACACTCTTAAAGGGAGTGCTCCTAATCTCAGCTTGTTACCTGTATAAAAGACACCTGTCCACAGAAGCAATCAATAAATCAGATTCCAAACTCTCCATCATGGCCAAGTCCAAAGAGCTCTCCAAGGATGTCAGGGACAAGATTGTAGACCTACACAAGGCTGGAATGGGCTACAAGACCATCGCCAAGCAGCTTGGTGAGAAGGTGACAAGTTGGTGCGATTATTCACAAATGGAAGAAACACAAAAGAACTGTCAATCTCCCTCGGCCTGGGGCTCCATGAAAGATCTCACCTCGTGGAGTTGCAATGATCATGAGAACGGTGAGGAATCAGCCCAGAACTACACGGGAGGATCTTGTCAAGGATTTCAAGGCAGCTGGGACCATAGTCACCAAGAAAACAATTGGTAGCACACTATGCCGTGAAGGACTGAAATCCTGCAGCGCCCGCAAGGTCCCCCTGCTCAAGAAAGCACATATACAGTGGGGCAAAAAAGTATTTAGTCAGCCACCAATTGTGCAAGTTCTCTCACTTAAAAAGATGAGAGAGGCCTGTAATTTTCATCATAGGTACACTTCAACTATGACAGACAAAATGAGGAAAACAAATCCAGAAAATCACATTGTAGGATTTTTAATGAATTTATTTGCAAATTATGGTGGAAAATAAGTATTTGGTCACATACAAACAAGCAAGATTTCTGGCTCTCACAGACCTGTAACTTCTTCTTTAAGAGGCTCCTCTGTCCTCCACTCGTTACCTGTATTAATGGCACCTGTTTGAACTTGTTATCAGTATAAAAGACACCTGTCCACAACCTCAAACAGTCACACTCCAAACTCCACTATGGCCAAGACCAAAGAGCTGTCAAAGGACACCAGAAACAAAATTGTAGACCTGCACCAGGTTGGGAAGACTGAATCTGCAATAGGTAAGCAGCTTGGTTTGAAGAAATCAACTGTGGGAGCAATTATTAGGAAATGGAAGACATACAAGACCACTGATAATCTTCCTCGATCTGGGGCTCCACGCAAGATCTCACCCCGTGGGGTCAAAATGATCACAAGAACGGTGAGCAAAAATCCCAGAACCACACGGGGGGACCTAGTGAATGACCTGCAGAGAGCTGGGACCAAAGTAACAAAGCCTACCATCAGTAACACACTACGCCGCCAGGGACTCAAATCCTGCAGTGCCAGACGTGTCCCCCTGCTTAAGCCAGTACATGTTCAGGCCCGTCTGAAGTTTGCTAGAGAGCATTTGGATGATCCAGATGAGGATTGGGAGAATGTCATATGGTCAGATGAAACCAAAATA
>QNTS01005266.1:30602-64274 GCA_003317085.1 Hucho hucho | reverse complement strand
AGGGGGGGAGAGGGGGAGAGAGGAACAATGGGAGAGAAAGAGAAAAGAGAGAGAGAACACTGACATGCATGCTATACACGTATAGTGTCTTTTTCATACACACACACACACAGACACACACAGATACACACATATACACACAGATACACACATACAGATACACACAGACACACATACAGATACACACACACAGATACACACAGACACACATACAGATACACACCTACAGATACACACAGACACACATACAGATATACACACACACAGATACACACAGACACACATACAGATACACACACACAGACACACATACAGATACACACACAGACCCACACGCAGATACACACACACAGATACACACACACAGATACACACAGACACACACACAGATACACACAGACAGATACACACACACAGATACACACACACACAGATACACACAGACACACATACAGATACACACACAGACACACCCAGATACACACACAGACACACACACACACAGATACACACAGACACACACACAGACACACACAGATACACCCAGATACAGACAAACAAACACACAGATACACACAGACACACACACAGATACACACACACCCAGATACACACCTACAGACACACACACAGATACACACACAGATACACACAGACACACACACACAGATACACACAGACACACATACAGATATACACAGACACACATACAGAAACACACACAGATACACATACAGACACACACACAGATACACACAGACACACATACAGATATACACAGACACACATACAGAAACACACACAGATACACATACAGACACACACACAGATACACACACAGATACACACAGAGACACACACAGATACACACACAGATACACACAGACACACATACAGATACGCACAGACACACACACAGACACACACAGATACACACGCAGATACACACAGACACACATACAGATACACACACAGATACACCCACTAACAAATAGACTTGTATCTCCCTCCTTTACTCCTATACCCTCAATCCCCCCCACACACACACACACTCTCTATCTTCTTTCTATCTTCTCTCTATCACTCCCTAGCAGACTGTACTAGTACCGTATGGATCAGTTTGTGTGTGTGTGTGCATGCGTGTGTGTGTGTGTGTGTGTGTGTGTGTGTGTGTGTGTGTGTGTGTGTGTGTGTGTGTGTGTGTGCGTGCGTGCGTGCGTGCGTGGTTGATATTTAGAGGCATGTACAGTAAATATGACAGGGATTAGTGAACAGCCCTTACCTAATCTCCTCAAACTCTACCCTCTCACACACTGCTCATAAAGACTCTATCAGCCGCCTCCCAACACCTCTTATTGGTTCAGACAGAAATCTCTGCCTGGTGATTGGTTATTTGTGGCTGTGTGTCTCTGTCTCTTTGGTCTGGCTAGGTGACCCAAGGGTCAAACAAAGAGAGATGGGAGATGTCTGTGTGGTTGTTTGTGAGCTTTCCAATAAACTAATGTTGTTGTTGTTGTTGTCGTTTAAGTTTCTCAGTTGTTGTTGTCCATGTGTGGTTGTGTGCGGGCGTGGGTGCCAGGTTATTGGCTGACAGTCTCACACTGAGACATATGACAAACACAGAGAGACCTCGTTGTTAGCCTACCCAGGCAGGTTGGAGCCAGGGTATGATAGAAAAGCATGTGAACTCTATCTCAGTATGTACGCCCTCTTCTAACCCTCTGCCTAAAAACTCTTTGATGTGTGTGGCTGTTGAAGAATCTCCTCCTCCCCTTTGAATCTGTTCTGCATGTTAAATGCCTTTATTTCCAGGGGGGGTGCAACCATTCGTATGCTTTCCCAGAGGTACAGAGACATTTGAGGGGGTTTGGGTAGGCATAGATGGATAGAGGGGAGGGAAAATTATGGGCTGACAGGCCTAGAGGGGAAGAGGGGGCCCCAGGCAGTCCATGGGAGGGCCCCACTCTATTCTTCTCCCCCTCTCTGAGTGTGTCTCCCCATAGCAGGCTCTGAAAGGCCTGCTACTTGTCATCTAAACAAAGGGAGAGAAGGAGGGAAGGGGGGAGAGCCGTGTGCCTTTCAGAGGAGAAGGGGAGTTCAGAAAGGAGGTGAAGGAGGCATTCTATTCAGCCATGGAGGGGGGAGGACGGCACACATGCTTTCACTGTGCCTGGCAATCCCACCGTCCGTCCTCACACACACACACACCACTGCAATGTACACGGTGTGACACAAGGGCAAGGGGGAGGAGAGAGAGAGAGGTACACAGAGAAAGAGAGAGGGAACAGTGGGGCATTCAAATAATCAAATTCTACAGCATTCAACTACAGGATTCAGTGCATGGAAAACATATTATGACCATTCCTCTGTTATATAGAGAGAACTACAGTAGGTGTTACTGGTATTAACATCTTCAGCTCTCAGTGTGCCAGGTTTGAGGCGAAAGGTGGAGATTGGAGCAAGGCTCTCATACCTCCCTCCCTCCCCCTCTCTGTCTCTCTCTTATTTCTTCATTAGCGTGCTGCTAGCTGCGGCCCACGCCGTGCAGCGAGGCCTTGTCTCCTGTGGCTGATAGATTGTAATGAATTTAACAGCAGTCAGATCCTTCAAAAGCCTCTCGTAAGCTTAAGCCCCTTTATTAAATTAAGCTAACGACGCCTAAGGCCAGGACCACTGACGAGAGGGATGGAGGGAGGGAGGGAGGGATGGAGATGGTGGAAGAGATGGGAGGAGAGGGAGCGGGAGGGAGGTGAGGGAAGAGATGGAGGGAGAGGAGACAGGAGGGAGGAGAGGGCTAGAGAGGGAGGGAGGGCTAAAAAACAGGGTAGAGAAAGGTGAGGAAGGGGGGGGGGGAATACCCGGTGGGCTCCCATACTTGTAGTGCACCTGCGGCTGCCTGGTTGAGAGGGAATAGTAATGAGACCCTAGCAAAGCCTCACTGTGGGGATAACTCAATGCAAATGTGTGTTTTGAAAAGTATCTGCTCTAGAAACCATCCAGTAAAACATGAATGTTTAACCACACTGCTGGATGCAGGCTGTTTCAAAGCTGTGTTTAGACTCTCCCAGCTTGTATGTAAATGAGTTTGTGTGCTTGAAGCCAAGCCTTTGCAATTGTGATGTTTATGGTTGTAGTGTGGAGAGATGACAGGGGTGTGTTTCATGTTTTCTGTTTGTATGTGCATGTGCATGTGTGTGTGTGTGCCTTTGTGTGCCTGTGCCTGCGTGTGTGTGCGCGAGAGTGCATGCTTGCATATGTGAGTCCATGTCTGTGTGTCTGTGCGTAAGCATGTGTGTGTGTATGCATGTGTGTGTGTGTGTGTTTATGCATGTCTGTGTGTGCGCGAGAGTGCATGCTTGCATACGTGTGCGCATGTCTGTCTGTGTGTGTGTGTGTGTGTGTGTGTGTGTGTGTGTGTGTGTGTGTGTGCGTGTGCATGTGTGTGTCTGTAGAGCTGTCCTGGGGGCAGTATGTGTGCAGACAGCAGGCAGATGAGAAGTTGGGTCCCAGAACTGCATCATTAGTCAGGATCGTGTAGCCTCCTCTACCTGCTCTTTCTCTCTCGCTCTCCCTCTCTCCCCCTGTCTCTCTCTCTCCCTCTTTCTCTCTCCCCCTCTCGCTCTCTCTCCCCCTCTCTCTCTCTCCCTCTCTCTTTATCTCTCTCCCTCCTCTCTCTCTCTCCCTCTCTCTCTTTCTCTCTCTCTCTCTCTCTCTCTCTTTTCTCTCCCAGGTCACACAGAGGTGAGAGCTAAGCTTTCAGATAGATGAGCTACCAGACACATCAGACTTTCTCTCTACTCTCCACACTCACACTGACTCCAGGTTGTAGTCAGGGCATCTTGTACATTCACTTCCTATCTCTCATCACTCCATCCCTCCTCCTCTCATCCCTCTATCCCCCCTCTAACTAAACTCATTAGGCTGCCTGAGGAGAGGTTGTGTGTGTGTGTGTGTGTGTGTGTGTGTGTGTGTGTGTGTGTGTGTGTGTGTGTGTGTGTGTGTGTGTGTGTGTGTGTGTGTGTGTGTGTGTGTGTGTGCAGTTAGAGTCCCATCAGAGCATCTGATAAGAGGTTATCCACAGTTTACCATCCTGATAGGAACTAAACCTCTCCTCCTCACCCTCCCCCCTCTTCCTTTCTCCGTTCCTCTCTCTCTCTCCATCACCATTTCTCTCAATTCAATTCAAAGAGTCTGTATTGGCCTGGGAAACATATGTTAACATTGACTTAGCAAGTGAAATAAACAATCACAAATTAACAGTTAACTTTGAACACCCAAAAGTGTATTGGTCTGGACCTGTACAGGCCGTCGGTCTATACACTCAACTAAATAAAATATTAACTAGCCTATAAATGAAGATAAAATAGCTCACAGACCAATTCAACTACTCACACCTTACACAACTAGCTGGCTCCACTAGGGCCTGCTCACCAAGCTGGTGTGTGCTGTGTAAGTGTGTGCTGAGTGTGTGCTGTGTGCTTCGCTCTCTCTTTCTCTCTTTCTTTTTCTCTCTCTCTTTCTCTCAATTCAATGAAATTCAAAGGGCTTTAATGGCATGGGAAACATATGTTTGCATTGCCAAAGCAAGTGAAATAGATAATAAACAAACGTGAAATAAACAATAAAAAATGAACAGTAAACATTACACTCACAAAACATTTCAAATGTCATATTATGTCTATGTACAGTGTTGTAACGATGTGCAAATAGTTAAAGTACAAAAGGGAAAATAAATAAACATAAATATGGGTTGTATTTACAATGGTGTTTCTTCTTCACTGGTTGCCCTTTTCTCTCTCTGTCTCTCCCTCTCTCATCCCCACTTCCCACCTCCCTTCAGTAATCTATTTGAATATGAATGATATCTAGCTCAGTGCCCACTAGTCAACTACTGGTTATTGTTTTGTTTACAACACAATTATTGGTTGTTTTTTTGTTATATTTTTCGTTTTAAAAAACAGCGTTTGAAGCTACGAAGAGGATATACTCAATGTGCAGGGACAAAATGCCATGTAGCCAAATCATTTCAAATGTGTGAGCAAACCCCTGACTTGGCAGGCAACACTTGGAAGTCTATGCGTTTTTACAATCAGAGTCCCGTGCTTCTCCAACACTGGCTTATTGAGTGATCTACAATCAAGCCATTGATAAGTACACGGATGGGAGAGGGAGACAGTTCACGGTTAGTTCAGTGAGATAGACAGCTGTCTGGTATGTGGGAGCTGTGCTCTTGGTAGGTGTCTGTCCCCTTGTGGACATTCAGTGAAATTGTCATTTTCATAGCTCTTTACAGATTTGATGTCAATTCGATCGTCTATGCATTCAATAGCTAATGTACACGTAGATAAACAGATGTTATATTTTTGGCTTATCTAAATCGGCTATTTCATGATAATTTACGAAATAAACTAGATTTGAATTTAGTTATGTTTAAAAGTAGACTACTGTTATCAAACGATTAATAGGATTTAAAATGATAACGGCATGCATTCGGCCTATAAATTATAAATAGGCCTGCCTACCTACTTGCGAATTGATCTCATTCAACCCTGTTGACACGAAGCAGCCTCGCCTGCCCCTCCTGCCTTATAACATGTGTAATGACACAACAAAGCCGCTACAGTCCATGAACTCCGTCCCTGTCATGTGTGGAATGTGAAGCATCGGCCCTCTATTCTTTTCCATGGCTGGTGGACAATGTGGGGTCAGCGCTCCGACGGCGTGACATGGGAGCAGGTGCTTGTCCCCCTGTCTGTTTGTTTGTCTGTCCCCCACTAGAGAAGAAGCCCCACCTCCCTCCCTCCTCCCTCCTTTCTCCCTCCCTCCCTCCCTCCCTCCCCTCCGGGCTCTGCTCTGCTCTGCTCAGCAGCCGGCTGGCTCCCTCCGTGTGCCTCGCAAGCGACGGAGCTTCCTGCGTGACAACAAAAGTAGCCTACTGTCGACAGCGCGGAGCGCGGCGATGGATATGCGCCTTTACCACTAGCGGGGATTATAATACAAATATTGGATTATACTCTCCTTTTGCGGTGAGTTTTTGTCGGTATTCATTTGGTAAGCGGTTTTTTTTTCAGTAAATGAGTGAACAGTAGAGAGGTTTGTTGAGGAAGTGATGACTATCTCGAGGAAACGATTGTCGTGAATTGAAGCTCGATGCTGGCGTGCAGTTCTTGCGTTGCGGTGTGTTAACGCATCAACGGCTTTGTTTTATGATGCTGTGTTGTAATATTGTCCTGTGTGTCGATGCGTAAAGCATTTGCATTTATGACAAATAAAAACCGAAACTGGTTTTGAACAATGTTGCCTATTTTATTACTGATAAGTAGGCCTAGGCTATTGTTGAATTACATCTAGGCTACGTTTAACAGTGTCCAAATTCGATACATTGTCCCCGGGGGTTGTCGCCTTGAGTGTAGAGTTGATCAACTAAGCTTTGTGACAGCTTTCCTAAGGTGGCTGTCATGTCTTCATCGGCGAATATGAATTCTGAACGAGGCACGGGTAAATACATCGAAACCTTGATAGAAATGTAGAAGTCTACGTTGTGTCGTTTTGTTGTATTGCCTTCCATAGCTAAGTTATGTAGGCTATTGGAAAGAATAGCTTCTCCCATCATAAAAGCGCGTTTGAGGAGTTGTCTAAGGCACACATTCGAATTGAAATTACAATGTTTAGCTATATGTAGGCATATTTATCTTAATTTGTCATTTTATACTATAAATAATGGAATAAATGGAAACGTGTGTATTACTATTTTTCAGTTTATTACTCTGCTTTTACATTTCAGGGCTAGTTATTTTGAAACGTCATGAGTTGTATGCTTGTGGGATCATTGTATCTTATATTAGCCGGTTTTGTCTAGAAGGGATACAGCTGTATGATAAAAGGTTAGGAGAATATTCGCAGCAGGTTAGGATAATTAACGTAGCAGGTTAGGATGAGTAGGTTAAGGTTAGGAAAAGTGTTAGGGTTAGCTAAAATGCCCCCCAAAACTTTTGACGTCAATTTGACAAAAGCTGTATCCCATCTATACATGATTATGTTATCCCCATTGTCCCCACCGGTCGTATAAAATGGCGATGGTGTGACTCTGGTAAACGTTTGTTGGTCGTAGACGTAGGGTGTCACAAGAGGACATGCTGAAGATGACTGTCCGTGACCCAGCGTGTGTGAACACAGACGCCAGGTGGAGTGGGTCAATAACTTCCCACGCTCCGGGTGCGCCAACCAGCGACCCCCCTGTTACCGGGAGGCGCGCGCAGCATCTGCCTCTAAAGTAGGCATAAACACACACACACACACACACACACACACTAGACGCAAAAGGCGTCGGGCCAGCGTGCAGACTCGCACCGTGCTGTGTACTGAGGTTATCAGTAGCCAGAAGAAGCGGGCTATTTGTTTACCGGCGGCTGATAAGGCTCAATGACCTCGGAATAATCCGCCATGTTGCTGCTCTCCTGTCACTGCACGCTGCTGATTGGAGCTTGACGTATGGAAATTATAACGCAACGTGTTACATTGTATTTATTGGACTATGTCAAGTACAGCGTGGAGCTGCCTGCAAATGTATTGCTCAGTGTTTCAAAAGCACCAAACCAAAACCTCTTTCTACCTAAAACACAGCCTCTATTGTTGCAACGTTCTTCCTCTACCTCCTCTCCTGCACCGTCATTGTACTTTATGACTGTTCTGACACTGACACTGTCCTAGTAGGCAGCTGGTGTGTCTATGGCCTCAGTCCTCCTGGTGACAGTTCGTCAGTGGTAAAAGGCATATGTAACTTTTTAGACAGTGGTTAGAGCCATCTCTGCTGTGTGTGTGTGTCTGTGTGTTTACACAGTGTGCCTAGAGCTAAGGTGACCCAGTTTGCATTTCCTTATCACCAGCCGGAGCTCAAGATAGCTTTCAATGACAGAGACTGTAAAGTTTGCATGGGTTTACATATGTGTCTATTGGAGAGATACAGGGAGGAGGATAGGCTGGCCTCACATTTGACTATTAAAACTACAGTATGACCCAGGTTTTTTTCTGAAACTACAATGCACAGCAGTTGAACACACAGTGAAGTGAGCGAAGTATGTATATGGTTGCTGAGCTATCTGTGTGTGTGAGTGTGTATATGGTTGCTGAGCTATCTGTGTGTGTGAGTGTGTATATGGTCGCTGAGCTATCTGTGTGTGTGAGTGTGTATATGGTTGCTGAGCTATCTGTGTGTGTGAGTGTGTGTATATGGTCGCTGAGCTATCTGTGTGTGTGAGTGTGTGTATATGGTTGCTGAGCTATCTGTGTGTGTGAGTGTGTATATGGTCGCTGAGCTATCTGTGTGTGTGAGTGTGTATATGGTTGCTGAGCTATCTGTGTGTGTGAGTGTGTATATGGTTGCTGAGCTCTCTGTGCTTGTTGGGGTTGTGTGGTCTGTCTTTGCGATGGAAGAGAAACCACCAGAGGATGTTTGGGTAATGAGGGTTTTCCCTGGCCAAGCTCTCTCTCTCTCTCTCTCTCTCTCTCTCTCTCTCTCTCTCTCTGTCGCTCTCTCTGTCTGTCGGTCTCTCTCTGTCTGTCTGTCTCTCTCTCTGTCGCTCTCTCTGTCTGTCGCTCTCTCTCTCTCTCTCTCTCTCTCTGTCTGTCGCTCTCTCTCTCTCTCTGTCTGTCGCTCTCTCTGTCTGTCGGTCTCTCTCTGTCTGTCGGTCTCTCTCTGTCTCTCTGTCTCTCTCTCTCTCTGTCGCTCTCTCTGTCTGTCGGTCTCTCTCTGTCTCTCTCTCTGTCGCTCTCTCTGTCTTGCTCTCTCTGTCTGTCTGTCTCTCTCTCACTCTGTCTGTCTGTCTGTCTGTCTCTCTCGCTCTCTCTGTCGCTCTCTCTGTCTGTCGGTCTCTCTCTCTCTGTCTGTCTCTCATGGAGTTGTTGGTCTAGGGTTAGTCTGGAGGATTGTGTGGTGATGGGGTAATGTGGGATCTGGTTGACAGGCTTTCACTCCAGGCGCCGGGGAGGGGTGTGTGTGTGTGTGTGTGTGTGTGTGTGTGTGTGTAGGCCTGTCTTTTAACTATGCCTGTTACCCCCTTCCACACACACGAGTAAAACAGGTACGGATAAAAAGTAAACAGGAAGAGTAGCGGCAGCTTTACAAACATGTCATAAACCACCTGCTTGACAAGGAGTGAGAGGGAGACAGACATACTCACCTTAGGGGTCCATTACCCCCTTACGCCATTACACTGTTTGCTCACCTCTCCCTCAGCTCATCTGACGCTCCTTGATGAATGGCGTGTCAGGTTGAAAGTTAAAGAGGCAGGTAGAGGAACATAGTGGTTTGACACCCCTGCTGTAGTCCCTGAGGTGATGATGTGTGTGACATCCGTCAGTTGTGTGTGTCTGTTCACTGTGTGTGTGATGGAACAGGCCCAACCTGCTCTGTGAGGTAGTTACTCTGTGACTGTTTAGTGACACACACACACACACCGTGTCCCTGTGTCACACTCTGCTCAGTGGTTTAATGTTACTTTACCTTCCACTGCGGGGCAGTGTTGTGTGTGTGTAGGTTTACTCCTGCTTTCCAGGATGGATAAGGAGCGGCCCTCATTTGCCAACCTAGTGACACATACACACACCATCAATCCTCTTTTGCCCACAGACACACACACAGCAGACCTCTTTGTAAAACCCTTGGTGGAATGGCGAGTGTGTTGTTGACACGTATGTAAATGATTCTGCTTGTGCAAACAGAGGGATTCAATGAACCCACACACACACACACACACACACACACACACACACACACACAACCTCTCCTCAGGCAATTCTCCCAGCAGGCACCAGATGTTATCACCAGTCACCTGATCTGTCCCAGCATGCCCCAGGAACAGGACACCTGACCTCTGGCTGATCCTCACTAACAGAAACGTGTGTGTGCGTGTACGTTCGTGCACGTGCTTGTGCCTGCGCACGTTTTGTTTTGTGTTATTGTTTGTCATTCGTTTGTATTGCAGTTTAATACCGTGGTTTAGTATTATTTGTGGTTTATATTGTAGTGCGTACTGCTTTGGCAACATTGACTAGTCATGCCAATGTGAGCCAATAAAATGTCTCAGCCTTCTAGTTTCCTGGAGCACTAGACTGAGGGGTTTTCCTTTCCCTGATCTGGGACTGAGCAGACAGCTTGTCTTTCACTAGAGAAGAGCACACAGGAACAACGTGAAAGGAGTAGGAAGGGTCATTTCTTAGGTCTAACATTAGCTAACCCAGTAGCGAAGCAATAACTGAAGAGCACAGAGTTGTGTGTTTAGCTGTGTGTGTGTTGTTAGCTGCTGTAGCTAACGCCCCCAGGTCTGATAAGCACAGGCCAGACGGGAGGCACAGCTAACAGACACACACACACACAAATACGCACACACAAATACGCACACACACATACGCACACACACATACACACACAGACACACACTGGCTAAGCCAAACTCACACAGGTAGCCAAACACACAGTGTGCCTGGTCACTTTAAAAGAGAACTCTGAGAAACACTCTAGAGTTGACAAAGCAGAGTGACGTCCTTCCTTCACTCTGTGTCAGTGTTTTTATGTGATGGGTGGGTATATGGGTCCATTTGCAATTTAGTCAAATTCCAGAGAAAAGTCCTCATCTCTCCTTCTCTCCTATTTTTCCCTCACTATGTCCCCCTTCTCTCTCTCTTCCTGTTTTCTATTGCTTTCTCTTACTTCTTCTCCCCGTCTCTCTCTCTCTCTCTCTCTCTCTCTCTCTCTCTCTCTCTCTCTCTCTCTCGTCATGTGCCAGCCTGTCAGAGGTCTCCTCAGGGAGAGAAAGGCTGTCATTATAAACATACTGGAAGTGCCACTGGCATCTGCTACATCAGCTGAGTGGCATAGGGTGTGTGTGTGTGTTTCCTTGTTTGTGTGAAGAGGATGTTATCAGTGGAGGAGAAATACCTTACATGCATCTACCTCTGTCGTCTAGTCTAGGCTGCAGCTCCTGTCCTCAACAGCCTCACTAAACCCATAGAGGCAGATTACTCCAGTCTTGTCTCATGACACTGATATCAGGTCAGTGTGTATTATTTTCTTCTCATGGATAAGTTAGGATAAGTTAGTATTTGTGTAGAGTAAGCTGATCCTAGATCTGCTATAAATTCGACCCAGTGTGTTAAGGGAGGGAGCTCCACTCTGCCCTATTTACTCTGAGTAGACTCTCCTACCCATCAGCCTTTGCTCTCATCACTAATGGTGAGAGACTGTGTGGCCATGGCGACGGGTTCTCCTCTCCGACTCGTCCGGAGGGACGACACCAGCAGCCATCCATCATCCACACAAGGGCAAAAGACACACACGCACACAGATATGTACACACACACACACACACACACACACACACACACAGAGTAGACCCCGACCCTTCCCCCAATAGTAGAGGGTGGTCCTTGCAGTGAGTAGCCAGGCTGTTAGGCTGTAATTGTGTGTGTGTCACCATGGATCCCTGTCCCTGGCAGAGCACTGGGAGAGATAAGTAGCCAACCATAACCCTGCACACTTCATCAGAGAGACATAGAGAGAAAGGAGGGGTTGAGAGAAGGGGAGAGGGAGGTGACGAGTGGAGTAGATTAGTAGGGGGAGAGAGGCAGTCTGGGAAAAGAGATGACCAGCAGAGACAACAAGAAGTGTGTACATGGTGTACAGTAGTGTACATGGTGGTGTATGGTTCAGAGTGTGAGTAAGGATGTAGTGTGTTGTATGACTGTGGTTGAGGAGAGATGTCATTGCTGGAGGTAGACTGAAGAGGCTGGCAGGTGCAGTTACCATGATAAGCTCCACAGCTGGCTGGGCCTTGTGTGTGTCTGTGCCTTTGTCTATGTCTTAGTGTGTGTCAGTGTTTGTGTCTGTCTGTTTTGGTGTATTTGTGTGTGCTGTTTGTCTTTCTCTGTGATTCTGCCTTTGGTGTTTGTAATTGTGTGTCTGCATCTACCTGTGTGTGTGTGTGGGTGTGTCTTTTTGTGTCTCTTGAGTGTGTGTGTTAGTGTGTGTCAGTTGGACCCTCCATGATGGGAGCAGGTGCATGCTCTAACACTCCAGGCCCGTAGCCCAGTAGCTCTCAGCTCTGGGCTGCCTGCTATCAGGCTTACAGCTGGGCTGGGTCTGGCTCCACCACCAGGGGAGCAGTGGGCCATCTAGCCCACATTAGCCACAGCAACTCAGATGCCAGCCAAGGCCCTGGGTCTGCTCCAGAGACAAAGACACACACACAGACAGAGTGGTGGAGTAGAGCGATAAGTCACAGTCTGTGTGAGTGAAGGGTGTGTGTGTAGTTGGGTTTCTCTCTCTCTCTCTCTCTCTCTCTCTGTGTGTGTGTGTGTGTGTGTGTGTGTGTTGTTACCAAGCTGTTGTGTATGTGTCAGAATACTTTGTGTATGTGTCAGAACACTTTATGTATGTGTCAGAATACTTTGTGTATGTGTCAGAATACTTTGTGTATGTGTCAGAATACTTTATATATGTGTCAGAATACTTTATATATGTGTCAGAATACTTTATATATGTGTCATTCTACAACCTAAGGAGAACCTCTGTTTAATTAACGGGGGCTGAGAGAGGATGGGGGAAAGAGGGGAGGAAAAGAGGAGGGGAACATGGAGGAGAGGAACAAACAGAAAGCTCATAGATATACCCTGGAGACAGTTTCACACTGGGCGGTACGTGTGTGTGTTTGGGAGAGAGAGAGAGATCCTTTCTAAGCAGAACTCCTTCCCTGTCATTGCTGTGCTTTCATGCCGAGCCAGGCAAGTACACATGGAGAGAAGAGGAGGGTGGGGGAGGGAGAATACAGAGAGAGAGTGGAGGACAGGAAAAGAGAGGAATGGGAGTAGGGGTGGTGAATAATAAAACACACACAGAACACTGGGCTGATAGATCAGACTGGTAGACCAGACCCCCACTGGGCTGATAGACCAGACTGGTAGACCAGACCCCCACTGAAAGACTGCTCTCCTCTAATGCAGGAGCACAACTTTCACAAAGAGCGGTGTGGTGTGTGTGTGTGCGTGTGTGTGTGTGCAGGGTCAGAGGGAGCTGTACTCTCATGCTGTCTGCTGTAACTCTATAATGGAGGTGAATGGAGGCCTGCAAGGTAATGATAGAGCACAGGCATACTGACAGACACTAGAATACTCTACTGTCTAACTACTGTACTCTCTCTCTCTCTCTCTCTCTCAATTACATTTCAATTTAAGGGGCTTTATTGGCATGGGAAACTTGCCAAAGCAAGTGGAATAGATAATAAACAAAAGTGAAATAAACGATATAAAATGAACAGTGAACATTACACTCACAAAAGTTCCAAAATAATAAAGACATTTCAAATGTCATTATGTCTATGTACAGTGATGCAACAATGTGTAAATAGTTAAAGTACAAAAGGGAAAATAAATAAACATACAGTACCGGTCAAAACTTTTAGAACACCTACTCATTCAAGGGTTTTTCTTTATTTTTACTATTTTCTACATTGTAGAATAATAGTGAAGACATCAAAACTATGAAATAACACATATGGAATCATGTAGTAACCAAAAAAGTGTTAAACAAATCAAAATATATTTTATATTTGAGATTCTTCAAATAGCCACCCTTTGCCTTGACGACAGCACACTTGGAATTCTCTCAACCAGCTTCATGGAATGCTTTTCCAACAGTCTTGAAGGAGTTCCCACGTATGCTGAGCACTTGTTGGCGGCTTTTCCTTCTCTCTCTCTCCTTCACTCGGGGGATTGTGGAGGCCAGGTCATCTGATGCAGCACTCCATCACTCTCCTTCTGGGTAAAATAGCCCTTACACAACCTGGATGTGTGTTGGGTCGTTGTCCTGTTAAAAAACAAATGATAGTCCCACTAAGCCCAAACCAGATGGGATGGCATATCGCTGCACAATGTTGTGGAAACCATGCTTGTTAAGTGTGCCTTGAATTCTAAATAAAACCCAGACCATGTCACCATAACACCTCCTCCTCCAAGCTTCACGGTGGGAAATACACATGCAGAGATTATCCATTCACCCACACCGCGTCTCACAAAGACATGGCGGTTGGAACCAAAAATCGCAAATTTGGACTCTAAACCAAAGGACAGATTTCCACCGGTCTAATGTCCATTTCTCATTTTTCTTGGCCCAAGCAAGTCTCTTCTTCTTATTGGTGTCCTTTAGTAGTGGTTTCTTTGCGGCAATTCGAACATGAGGGCCTGATTCACACTGTCTCCTCTCCTCTCTGAACAGTTGATGTTGAGATGTGTCTGTTTCTTGAACTCTGTGAAGCATTTATTTGGGCTGCAATTCCTGAGGCTGGTAACTCTCATGAACTTATCCTCTGCAGCAGAGGTAACTCTGGGTCTTCAATTCATGTTGCGGTCCTCATGAGAGCCAGTTTCGTCATAGTGCTTGATGGTTTTTGTGACTGCACTTGCAGAAACTTTCAAAGTTCTTGAAATGTTCCATATTGACTGACCTTCATGTCTTAAAGTAATGATGGACTGCTGTTTCTCTTTGCTTATTTGAGCTGTTCTTACCATAATATGAACTTGGTCTTTTACCAAATAAGACTGTCTTCTGTATACCACCCCTACCTTGTCACAACACAACTGATTAGCTCAAACGCATTAAGAATGAAAGAAATTCCACAAATTAACTTTTAACAAGGCACACCTGTTAATTGAAATGCATTCCAGGTGACTACCTTATGATGCTGGTTGAGAGAATGCCAAAGCTGCAAAGCTGTCATCAAGGCAAAGGGTGGCTATTTGAAGAATCTCAAATATAAAATATATCTTTATTTGTTTAAAACTTTTATGGTTACTACATGATTCCATATGTGTTATTTCATAGTCTTGATGTCTTCACTATTATTCTACAATGTAAGGAATAGTAAAAATAAAGAACAACCCTTGAATGAGTAGGTGTTCACAAACTTTTGACCGGTAGTGTAAATATGGGTTGTATTTACAATGGTGTTTGTTTTTCACTGGTTGCCCTTTTCTTGTGGCAACAGGTCACACATCTTGCTGCTGTGATGGCACACTGTGGTATTTCACCAAATAGATATGGAAGTTTATCAAAATTTGATTTGTTTTAGAAATCTTTGTGGGTCTGTGTAATCTGAGGGACATATGTGTCTCTAATATGGTCATACATTTGGCAGGAGGTTAGGAAGTGCAGCTCAGTTTCCACCTCATTTTGTGGGTAGTGTGCACATAGCCTGTCTTCTCTTGAGAGCCAGGTCTGCCTACGGCGACCTTTCTCAATAGCAAGGTTATGCTCACTGAGTCTGTACATAGTCAAAGCTTTCCTTAATTTTGGGTCAGTCACAGTGGTCAGGTATTCTGCCACTGTGTACTCTCTGTTTAGGGCCAAATAGCATTCTATATTTTTTGTTAATTCTTTCCAATGTGTCATGTAATGCTCTTTTTGTTTTCTCATGATTTGGTTGGGTCTCTCTCTCTCTCTCTAATAGTCTAGCTCAGCAGCCTTGTAGATGGTGTCTCATATTCTTGATGATGTGGCAGTGTAATAGAGGGAGTGTGGGCACAAACACACACACACACACACACACACACACACACACACACACACCTGGGGCTAGATCTCATCTCAGAAGTCAAACTGACCTGGAACTACCAGAGCATGTTGATCCTGGTGTGGTGTATCTGAAAGTGTGTGTGTTTGTGTTCATGTGTGGGGTTTTAAACATGTTTACACGTGTGTGTCCATTTTAGTCATACAGGTTCAACCCTGGAGTTTCCCAGGGGTGTCAATGTTCTCTTTAACCCCAGTAAGATGCCCTGTCATGGGGCTAATTCCCCCAGCTGCCCTTCCTCTGCCCAGAGCTCTGGGTCTTTGTAGAGGACCAGGATCCTTGTTCAAAGAGGCCATAGCAGCAGGGATCATGGCTGATGAGAGGCCCTTGTTAGTGGGGTTAAGGATCACCCCGCTTTCTTCACCCCTGAACTTTCACCCCTGACCCCTTCTCCTCCTACGCATCCTTTGTTTTTGATCTCAGAGAAGGTCTCCTCTTCATGACCGAACTACAGTAGCTGCTAGCATGTAGCTCTTAATGCTAAACTAATAATCGGGTCTTGGTTTGGCCAGACTGTGACTGTGTGGTTGACTGGCTTCTTGGGAAAGAGAGGAGAGATTTTATACTCATGGAGGCTAGGCTAGATTAGCCAGCACTATACTGTACTGAGTTGGGTTAATGTTAGGCTGATCTGATCCTAGATGTGTGCTTTACCTCCAGTGAGAAGGGTTGGGTTGGGCTAAGCCTAGCAGCTGGATCTGATAGATAGGCAGCCGTCTGTCTGCCTGTCTATCAGACAGTATGTATCTCCATTGGTTGTTTTAAGTAGCTGATAGTCAAATCCCTTCCTGGTTAAAGATGAACTGCCCTCTAGAGCTGCCTGACTGTTATCTCTGCACTGGCCAGGGCACACAGGAGCCAAGAGGATTTACTCTGTCAGTGTGTGTGTGTGTGTGTGTTTGTGCGTTTGTGTGTAATCTGCATTCCATGCAGCAAGAGGGCAGAACAGGGTGTGTGTTTGTTGATTCTTTCGATGTGTCTGTGCAATTGTTTGTTAGTGATCGTCTTTTCTTACAGCAGGATGATACAAGAGTCTGTTTACTGTATGTCAGTTAGCCATTAGGGGTGTGTGTGTGGGGGGGGGGGCGTGCGTGCGTGCTCCTGTGTGTGTGTGTGGTATTAATCTGATTTCATTCTGAAAGCTTTGTTCTGTTTTTCCCCAGGCCAGGAAGCCTAGAAAGGGTTAAGTGTACTAAAGGCCCTGGGTGACGTTTAACTGAGCCCTTCAAGCCCGTTTACAGGACTGGAGTAAAGTTACTGAGAACAGAGCGATTTAACCCTTACTGAACGACCCAGTGTCATATTATTGACAAGTGTTTTCACCATAAAAATATGATTAATAGAACAGGCGTCCCCATTCAAGTCAGTGATAGCATAATGGGTGGCCATTGCGAGTGAGCCCATAGGAGCAAAGCAGGAAGTAAAACCAGGAAGTGTATCCATCAATCTGTGCTGTGATTAGTTGTATCTTCTCAACTGACATTACAAAAAACACATTCCATTGCATGAGTCACATTACTTATCATTTGAATGAACATTCTACATTACCATGGAAATGATTGCCTCACAATACCAGGCAGCTTATGAGTTTACCAGTACAATTGCAGGGTAAGAGGTTCCAAGCCCATTCTATTAATTATAGTTCTATAGTATTGACACCACTAACATATAGCCCAATGATGATTCAATAACGATGTATTGAGTTGGTCTTTCTCCTAACTGGTTCCATATGTGTTCTCTCCATGTCACACTTCTGTTCTGTCAAGCTGAAGTCAGCCATAAGCCAGTAGTCTGCCTCTGGTCTTCAGGGTATGCTAGTGTATGTGGAGCACACTGCTCACTATGGAACTGCTGCTGTAGGGCTGGGGACTCCCTCTCCATGTCTCTATGATGCACCTCCATCTGCTGGCCAAAGACAGTATAACAGCCAGGAAGAACATCCTTCTCTCCCAGCCTTCTGAGAACCACTAGACCTGTTGCGATGTGTGGCGTGTGGTGATGACACGTCTGGTGTTTAAGGAGAAGTAGGACTCACTACCATGGAAAACACTGTCCTCGTGACTCATGATGTGTCCTTATGACCAATACTGTTTACCGTGGATGATCTAGATGCCATGTGTCAGTGAAGAGTAGGAATACATTGTCTTGAGTATTTCACCGAACTAAAGCAGTAGGCCTTAGTTTCTACAGCTGGCATTGAACTGTTCAGACAGGTACATTTAGTATGTGTAGTATAGGGGTGGTTGTTGTGTGTCTCCTGGTTATCATCTTATCATTATGACAGCTGTGTTGTGTCCTGTAATCCGCTTCATGAGGATTGTCTGGGTTAATCCTGTTTCATAGTGTGTGTGTGTGTGTGTGTGTGTGTGTTTGTGGCCCTACTGCTGTGTCTCTCTCAGAAGGGTGCTGTGCTGAAGGCTGATGGGAAAATGACCCTCACCAAATCACCCCCCCTGATTCTCTCTCTCTTCCTTTTTTTCTTCCTCTTTCTCTTCCTCTCTCTATGCTAGACTCTCTCCATTTCAGGCACATGAACGCTGACATCCATTGATCCACTCCTTCCCAAACTGGGGGCTATCTATCTGTCACGCACACACACACACACGGACACCTACTCCTACCTTCACAGTCCTCACACCAACACGACTGCATTGATCTTCCTCCCAACCTGTTCAGGCTTTACCTCCTTTCCAGAAACCTCCTCTCCTCATCCACTACTGTCTCACTGCGTGTCAGACACTCTCTCTCACTACTTTAGAGTCTGTTACCTCCACGGGGTACCTATACGTTTCCTCTGTAGTCACTGACACATGGTGAGGTTGCTCCCTCCTCCTCTACATAAGGCTGAGACCACACAGTTTCAGTCTTCCACATCCTGACAATGGATGGCATCTTCTATTTAGACCAGCCAAACCACGTCAAACCAGAGGCGGTGATATTAAGGTTCCAATTACAGTTGGGTAATGTGATCCTAGATCTGTGGTTAGGGGAAAAGTCTACTTCAAGCAGGCAGGGATAGATGCGGGGATAGATGACGGATTTGACGAATATCCACTTTGTTAGACCAGATTTGTTTGAATGTGCGCGGAACGGTCTGCGTTCCATTGACCCCTTTACCACAGCTATGCTAATGGATATATAGAATGGTGTAATACTGCCACCTGCCACTAGAGAGAGAGAGAACACAGAGACACAGGGCTACGTTACTGCTGCTCTCACATCATCACAGAACACAGTGTGTGATTGGGGAGTGTGGTTGTTCACACATAGCTTCTAGTGAAAAACCACATAACAGGCTTGTCACTTCTCTAAAATCATAGGGAGAGAGGGAGAGAGGGAGAGGGAGAGAGAGAGAGAGAGAGAGAGAGAGGTTTGCTCTGTGTTTTAGTGGCCCTTTGCACAATACTGGCCACCATGTTGCTTTTCTCATGACTAATCTCGCTCTCTGTCTCTCTCCCTCTCTCTCTTTCTCTTTGTCTTTCTAGTTCTATCTTTCTCTCTCTTGTTCTCTCTATTTCTCTCTTGTTCTCTCTCTTTCTCCTCTGCCTCTCTCTTTTTCTCCTCCCTTCTCATTCGGAGAAAGGTAGCGAGCGACCGAAGGAGGAAATTACTAAAGAATTGACTCATTCACACCCCAGCAATGACAGCCAGAGGAGGGAGGGATGGAGAGAGGGAAGTCAAACCCACAGCTTTAACCCTTATCTGTCCAGCCCAGTCTAACCACAATTACCCCAACTCTTTTGGGTTGTTATAATAGATAGAACAATGGATAGATAGATGCCGGTATATAACAAGGTGTTCTTACCAGAGAGACTCTTAAACTTAAAACTGGCAATATCAGTCTCTGGCGTTGTATTGGTGGACATCTAGTATAAGGACACACCTACTCATTCAAGGGTTTTTCTATATTTTTACTATTTTCTACATTGTAGAATAATAGTGAAGACATCAAAACTATGAAATAACATACGGAATCATGTAGGAACCAAAAAAGTGTTAAACAAATTTCGTGTGTTATTTCATAGTTTTGATTTCTTCACTATTATTCTCTTCTGCTGAGGCTTTGTTCTTATGGGACACCAGTAGAGCAGAGTCAACAACTAATTATGAGAGCAGGATGATTTCATATCATCAATGTACAGCAGGAAGAGAAGAGGGCCGATGATGCTCCACTGCGGGACCCCACAGCTAATCTCCTTCACACCAGAATGTTTTTCATGAACATCCACCATTTGGTCTCTACCTGTTAAATAGGATTTAACCCAGTCAATAGCCCTGCTGTTAAAAGTCAGTTAAAAACAATAGGTGTGTCAGTGGATTGGGACTTTCTAAAACCAGACTGTAGTTCATCAAAATATGCATTCTTGCTGGTATATTTCAGCGCTTTAGACAGCACACTTAAAACAGATACAGGACTATAGTTGCCCTTGTCTGCTGTTTACTCTTAGTAATATTGCAAAATAGCAGTATTGTGTGCACACGTGTATGTGGTATAAACCCCTCAGCTGGCTCTGTGTGTGAGGTAACTGTAGTGTGTGTCTGCTCTTGGTTGGTGATAAAGAGGGAAGATCAAAGCTGTTTTTTCTCCCACTGGAAGCCAAGCTTTTGGATCTGAACATGAGCCTGGCTGTGTTTGCTTAGTGTGTGTGTGTGTGTGTGTTAGCAGTCTAGCTGTGGGGGCAATGTTTCAGTAACACAGGCCAGAACAAGCTTCCACCTTAGCCTCCCTCACTCCCTCCCTCCCTCTCTTTCTCTCTCTCTCTCTCTCGCTCGCTCTCGCTCTCTTTCTCTCCCTCTGTCTCCCTCTCTTCCTTCCTCCCTCGCTTTCTCTTTCTATCTTTCTCTCTTCTTTTTCTAATAGCCAGGAAGAGGAGAAGGAGGGGAGGGTGTCAGCGCCTCACATATTTAACCACCCCTCCCCTCCCCCCTCTCTCCCCAACGGGGGTCAGATGTGACGACCGGGGCTGTGTGTGGAAGAAGAGGCAGCTGACACACACAGTCACCCCTACCCCCGCCCTCCTCCCTCGCTCCTCCCCCTCCCTCGCTCTCCTTGGCAGGGCATCTATGCCTCTCTTATCTCCCAATGGCTCAGGAATTATAGTTTGAGAGGGGAAGAGGAGGAGGGGGGAGAAGGGAGGGAGAAGAGGAGGGGGGAAGGTCATGTGACATCGCAGCAGCTGCTAGGCTAAGAATTTCTGTTTTCACTCAGCGAGAGAAAGAGGAGGGTAGAGAGAGAGAGAGAGAGAGAGAGAGAGAAGAGATAGGCAGAGTTGTGTGGTGTGTTGCTTCGTAAGATAAGCTCCAAACGGTCTTTGTGAGCGACCGAGTGAGCGTGCACGAGAGACAGAAAGAAAAGGAGAGAGAAGCGACGGAGAGGAGGAAGAGAAGATGGTGTGTGTCTTGACTGTGTCTCTGTCTGTGCGCTGGGTTTGGCTGAAGATGCAGCGATGGGAGAACCAGGGAGCTCCAGTCCTTTGTGCAGTAAGGAGCCTCAACACCCGCCACCGCTTTCACTCTGCTACTCTGAGGGGGGTCAGGAACCGCCGCTAGCCCTGTGTGTGCGTCTGCGTCTGCGTGCGTGTGCATGTGTGAAGGAGGGGTGTGTGTGTGAAGGAGGGGTGTGTGTGTGAAGGAGGGGTGTGTGTGGGAGGGAGGGGTGTGTGTGGGAGGGAGGGGTGTGTGTGCTATCAGCATGGCTGTGTTTCTCTAGCGGTCGATTACCATCTTATTAGCTGCTGTGAAAAGTTCCTGGTTTACCGATAGAATGCTCTTTCTTTCTTTAAAGCCCTGAGGCTGTGTGTGTGGGAGGGAGGGAGGGAGGGAGGGGTGTGTGTGAAGGTGTGTGTTTGTGAGAAGAGGTGGGTGGAGCAGGGCTTTGCAGTCGTGACGAGGTCACAGCAGTGAACTGAGCGGTCGCTGTGCCTGGCTGTCGATGTGAGTGTGTGTGTGTGTGTGTGTGTGTGTGTGTGTGTGTGTGTGTGTGTGTGTGTGTGTGTGTGTGTGTGTGTGTGTGTGTGTGTGTGTGTGTGTGTGTGTGTGTGTGTGTGTGTGGAAAGGGAGCTCATTGTTAATTTCATTATTAATTGTGTTGCTGGGGGTTCACAGGGAGTGCAGGGGGTGAATGGGAGGTTATGAGCAGGGCGGCCCCAGAGGTGTTGCCACTCATTTTCTCGCCCGCTACACTCTGTGTCCCTGTGACCCACCAGTTCACTACTCCCCTGCCATCTTCTGTTCCACTCCAGCGCTCTCCCACTGACACACACACACACAGCACCCCTGATCTGTCTCAGGAGAGACATGGGTTTTTTAACAGACCTGTCCAGGCTCTGGGGTGGACCTATATATAACTCTACAGATCTATTCGTGCTATTGACACTGTATGCTACTGTGAGTGAGTGAGTGTGTGTGTACTGTGTGCACGTGTGTCTGTGTCTGTTTGTGGGTGTGTGTGTGCGTGAGTGTGTGCGTGCGTGCGTGGGTGTGTGCGTGAGGGTAGGTATGGTGTGTGTTTTGGCTACATTTGAGTATGGATCTGTGATATTGATACGACTGAGTGTGTGTAATGTGTATGTGTGTGTAATCAGATATGGTGTGTGGTAGTAATGTTGTAATGTGTGTGTGTAATCTCACTGTATCCCTACAGGCTGCTTTTTACTGTGACCCTACCATGACCTCTAACTCTGGGGACTTGTAGTTAATGGGACTGTTGAGTTGTGATGTGTGTTTGTTTGTGTAAAAAATGTGTGTGTGTTTATTCCATGTGTTTGCTCATGTAAGATGTGTGCATGCTTGTGTGTGTGTGTGTGTTCAGGGCGACGGCATGCTGCTCTCTGGCATTCAGGGATTCCACTGACCCAGGAGCTGTCATCACAGTGTCCCCTTTCACCCCTTCACTGAGAGAGAGAGAGAAACTCTCGATCGCCTACACCCCCCACAGTGTGCTCGTAAATCTCCACTCACAGTCCTACAGGTCACTCAACAGAGGGAGGGAGAGGGAGAGGGAGGGAGGGGGAGAGAGGGAGAGAGAGAGTCTCAGGGTAGCATGGACACCATAGTAACATAAGGTGATGTGTAATGGTAATAGGAGTGGCTGTGTCCTGTACATAATGCTAAACTATAGAGTTGCGTCAACTATCCAGTTTGCTGATGGTGCTATATCACTATAAACACTAGGAATGCAGTGTGGCAATGTACACTCAGACTAGATCACATGCTTTTCCGACTGTACACTGGATGTAGGACTATATAAGGCTTTATGATATTTATCTCTGAATTAACAACACACACACTCCCACACACACACACACACACAGGCGCGCAAACACAAATGCACGCGAGCACACACACTCCCACTACTGTAGATGGGTCCGTATGAGTGAGTGTGTGTGTGAATCAGACTTGATGATAATAGTGGGTTGAAGTGGAAATAGCTTGTAGCTGGTGTTCATTACTGTAGCGGTCTCCACAATGACCATCATGACGTTAAGATGGGATGATTAGGGTGATCTGGCACGTGTGTTACCTCTAGCAAACTGTTCTCTCATGGTGTGGGTTTGGAAAGGTTTCTATTGGAGAATGTTAAGTAGAGCTGCTGTCTGTGCTGAGGCAGACAGATCGGACCCCTTGAGGTAGGGGTCACACACCATGTAACCTATAACCTTTAACCCCAGCCTAAGCCCAAGTCCCCCTCCTCCAGCTAGACATACAGACACACAGGCAGCACTGGGCTCTGGCTGACTCTCAGCTCTCACTCACCACCGTGTGTGTCTGTGTTTATATATGTGTCTGTGTAACTATGTGTGTGTGAATATGTGTGTCTGTGTGTGCGTAAGGTCTGTTGTGAGACAGACAGATAGCCTCCAGTGTGTGAGAGAGATTTTCCAGTCCACAGGGCTCAGTGTCACTGGGGGGGTTCCATAGTGTCAGCTGTCTGAACCCTCAACTGATAAGTTGACCAATCACAGCATGAGTTAGTCTGACTGACAGACTGACTGACCCAGCATCTACAGCCGCTTTGTAATTTCTTTATAAATGACATACATCAGTCTATTACCTCTATTAAATCTCTCTCTCTCTCTCTCTCTCTCTCTCCTTCTCTCCTCTCTCCAGGCATGAGCCATGAGCCAAAGTCACCTTCCTTAGGAATGATATCCACGGCAACTCGCACCACGGCGACGGTCAGCCCCCTCACCCCGTCGCCCCTTAACGGATCTATCGTAGCCAATGGGAGCCCGGCGGCCCAGTCCGCACACTCCGGATTCGCCGCCGCCCTCCGTAAACTGGCCAAACAGGCAGAGGATCCTCGAGGTAAGGACAACACACATGTGGACAGACAGAGTTAGGATTATAGAGTTTCTTAATGCCAGGTGGATTGTTATCAAGCCTATACAAGGTCTAGAACTGTTGGGTCATTTAAAGCCATTGTACAACCAGCTGTTGTCAGAAATCCCTCATACCCCTATGACCTAACCGTCCCCTCTTCTTACCCTCCTCTCACTCCTTCCTTCCTCCCGGAGGCGCTAAGCTCATTCAAAAACCGTCTGTCCTCCTGGACCCTAACCTCTAACCCCTGACCCCTGTAGCCTAACCCCTCAGAGCCCTCAGATGTCTCAGAGGTTCCTCCGCTGGGGCCGTCCGGGTGTGTCCTGTTTAGCTGCTAATAGCAGTGGAGTGATATTCACACTAGATTGAATTATGTTGCCTCCCCTAAGAGAGCAGGATACAGAACAGCCGTCGGGCTAGCTGACCCATTTAAGCGCCAGCTCTGTGTGTGTGTGTGTGTGTGTGTGTGTGTGTGTGTGTGTGTGCGCACATGCGTCCATGTATTTTTGCGTATGTGTGAATGACATTGCATGTTTGTGTCGCCTCCTCTCCTCACCGGGAGTAAACACACACCACTGTGTTGTTCAGTTTATTGTCCTTTGTCCCCTGCTATCCCACTGGTCTAACCTGACTGTGAAGTAGTCATTGTGTGGTGGGGTGAGCAGTTGACAAGGACTGCTTTTAGAATTGGTCGTGGAGGGGTCATATGATGCAGCTGTAACACACCGACCCACTCTCCTCTCAGACTCACTACACAGTAGATCATAGTGGGTGTCTTACAGACATGTCTCAATAAACACTGAATCAATAGAATACTTCTCTTTTTCTCACTACCCTTTGGACCTCCTACAGGTTCCTATCAGTCAGACATACAGCTCATGGTGATTGTGACTTGTTGATATTTGCAGCTGGTTTGGATATTGGATATTGCTGTGTGCTACAGACAGTTGGATGTTGTTTGTTCAGTTGTTGGTTGTTGTCTAGACAGGGTCAGACTTAGGTCACAGATGGACAAGGCTGCTATTCTCCCGTGTAAACACACACACACACATACGCTATTCTCTTGGGGGCTGTTTGGCTGGCTGGCTTTGGGCAGCAGCTCATTGTGGCCTTTCTGGTAGATGGTGTGTGAAACAGTGGCTCTGGTCAACCATGGTGTGTGTGTCTATGAGGTGTAACCTTCCCCAGGACAGAGACTCTGGCTGGCCCACATACACAGGAGCTGATCTTCACTGGCCCTCTATGACACACACGCTGCTTGGCCCCTCCAGGGGGACGGAACCAGATTCTACTGAGAGTCCCCTGAGTAGGGCTGGCAGGGGTCCTGTTTGGTTGTGTGTGAGTGCTTGTGTGTTAGTGTGTGTCTGTTTGTGTGTTAGTGTGTGTCTGTTTGTGTGTGTGTGTGTGTGTGTGTGTGTGTGTGTGTTTGTGTGTGTGTGTGTGTGTGTGTGTGTGTGTATCTGGCTGTCTGCCCCAGCTCCAGTGAGCCCCAGCGGCCCAGTCATCCGCCCCGGGTCAGGCTCTCTTAACCAGGCTGTGTGTTTGAGAGAGGTCCCCTCCTCCCTGGCTCTCCCTGACTGCCTGGCCCTCCTGCAGATCACACCAGGGACCAAACATCAATGATTTATTACTCTGAGAAAGAGACGGAGACAGAGCTCACAACCCCAATCTCTCCCTCTCTCTCACACACTCACCCTCTCAATCTCATTCTCTTCCTCCATTGTTTCTCACCTTCCCCTTCTCTCTTCCCCACTCCCTCTCCGTCTCTCCCTTTCACTCCATTTCTATTTCTCCATATTTTCTCTCCCTCTCACACACTCCCTCATCTATCTCACTACATCTCTCCCTCACTGTCACTTGCACATAATCTCTTTTCTCACCTCTCTCTCTCTCTCTCCTCTCTCTCGTTCTCTCTCTCTCTCTCTCTCTCGTTCTTGCACACATACTGTTTGTCTCACTGTCTCATCTCTCTCCGTCTCTCTATCTATCAGGTGTGTGTATGTGCGTGTGTACATGTGCGTGTGTTGTGTGTCTGTTGCTATTTCAACCTAGCTGGGACAGTAGTCTGAGGGAGGTACAGAAACACACACACAGAGACTATGATTAAACCTAGGCATTTTTTAGAACAGACCAGAAAAGTCCCTCTGTTATTTTGGGCCTGTCTGTGTGCAGTCTGTCTGGCGTAGGTAGAGACACAGTGTGTGTGTGAGTCATGCTCCAGAGGAACAGGCCAGTCATGGGGCCGATGCTGCCCACGTTAGGAGTGCAGTCGCTGGGGTGGGCGGGCTGGAGTGTGGGCCTCCTCCGGAACTCCAGCCACTTTGCTGTCTCCAAAGATATTTATAGACAAGCCCTCATACACACAAACACTGACACCGACACACACACACACACACAAACACACACTCACACATAAAACCTCCACGGTGCTTTCCTGGCATGTTGTAGCCTCCTGTGTGTCCTACTGGACAGTGTGTTCCTGTGTGTCCCTCTCTGTGCCTCTGCCCTGTGTTACGGTTGTTTATATGGAGCATGAAGCAGTCTCCTAAGCCTAAAGGATGTTGTTTGTTTTATTGTGCTGGTGTCATAGCCACTAGCTAGCTATCACCCTGATTTAAAAACCCGGACTCGTCCTCTGTGTTTTAGTCTGTATACACGCACACGCACACTCATACACAGTAACACACACATACAGTAACACACACATACATACACACAGACACGGTCATACAGACAGACACACACACTCTCCCGTCTGATGAGTAGCGCTGTGTACCGAGTCTCATGCTGAAGAGGGGAGGTGATGGATAATGAGTATTGCAGCAGAGTAAAGGACACACACCTCGCGTCAGAGAGGCAGGCATGCTAGTATCTGATTAATTAGGCAGATCTAGGTTTAATCCTCTCTCCAGTTCCCTCATACATACACAGACTGACTGGCTGACTGGCTGGCTGGGCTAAACTCAATGTAGCATTACACTATCTGCCTACAGTACCTAGCTAGACCACCTGAGGAAAAGCGATGGGGAGGGAGGGATGGGAGGAGGATTGGGGGAGGGAGAAAAAGGACAGAGGAAAAAGATTTAGAAGAGAGAGGGTTTATGGAGTGATGGAAGGAGTGGGTAGAGGGATACAGAGATATTGAAGTGTGAGATTGAATGTTGTTACCGTGTGTGTGTGTGTTTGGCCGGGGGCTACCCTTGTTTCTGGGAGCCCAGAGCATGCTGGGACAGCAGGGCAGTGTGTCTCTGACCCCTCCATCTGGAGCCTGGAGCGCACACATTCACACACTATCTATCCATGCCCAGAGAGAGAGTG
This sequence comes from Hucho hucho, assembly GCA_003317085.1. NCBI lineage: Eukaryota > Metazoa > Chordata > Actinopteri > Salmoniformes > Salmonidae > Hucho > Hucho hucho. The sequence continues at coordinate 37,014 of QNTS01005266.1, read as the reverse complement.
CGTGTGTGTGTGTGTGTGTGTGTGTGTGTGTGTGTGTGTGTGTGTTCAGAGGTAGAACTCTCAAGGCTCTGTTTGTCCCTGAAACTCTCACTCACAAACAAGCTCTCTATCTCTATACAGTATTTTATTCCTCCATATATCTATGTCTCTTCTTCTAGGTAAACATACCAACAATAGCTCATACACAGTTCACCCAGTTCAGACATTCTCCTCCAGAAACCATCCTACTGCTCCCCCTCTCTCTCTCTCTCTTTCTTTATCTCTCTTACTTCCCCTCTCTGGGAAAATAACACACACCACACTCTTAGAAAAAAGGGTTCCAAAATGGCTCTTCGGCTGTCCCCATAGGAGAACCCTTTTTGGTTCCAGGTAGAACCCTTTTTGGTTCCAGGCAGAACCCTTTTGGGTTCCATGTTGAACCCTCTACATGGAACCCAAGAGGGTTCTACCTGGAACCAAAAAGGGTTCTTCAAATGATTATCCTATGGGGACAGCTGAATAACCCTTTTAGGTTCTAGATAGCACCTTTTTGTCTAAGAGTGCACACACACACACTCCCTGATGCAGATTAGGTGCTTTGTACTGTGTTGCCGGTGCGTGGCTCAGGCTGTGTGTGTGTGTGTGTGTGACACGGCTGGTGTGTGTGTGATGCAGGGTTTTTGTGTGTGGCTGGGGGATGGTGTGGCATATGGAGGAAGGGTTGGCTCGGTGCTGCTATGCACACCAGGTGTGAAATGGACTGTTTAATTAAGTGCTGATGTTGTTCTAATGCAGGGTGGGAGGTAGGAAGAGTGGGTGGCGAGGGAGGGAGGGGAAGTACAGCTAGTCGCTAGCTGGCAGGGCTGTGTCTGGGGGTGTGTTCAGGGCTGTGGAGGAGAGATGGAGGTTGGGGCTTTGGATAGGGCCAGGGAGGGAACATGAGATTTGGGGCTTGAATGGCACAGTCGGTTGGAGTGTAGAGCTGGCAAGATCAAGGTTGTGGGTTCAATTCTCACATGGATCACTTTCCCTGAATGTTTGTGTTAAGGCGAGTCCCCTTGGATAAAGCAGCAGGTGAACAGGTGTGTTGTTATGTTTCTTTGATGGGATTAGAGGCGGAAGGATACGGTGCTGGGACAGAGAGAACAACCTGGGGCTGTGTGGAGCTTTGTGTGTGCGTTTATGTGTCTGTGTGTACCTCTCTCTCCCAGTTAGGGTCAGCTTGGGCGGTCATGCGTGGAGGCAGTCTGGGAGAGAAGGACTGGTAATGGGGCAGCGATCGAGAGAGGAGCTACACATTCATCACACACACGTTTCCCCACACAGACATGCACTCAATCACACCCACAAACACCACATACACATACAGTGCTTTTGGAAAGTATTCAGACCCCTTAACTTTTTCCACATTTTGTTACATTACAGCCTTATTCTAAAATTGATTAAATCATTTTTTCCCCGTCAATCTACACACAACACCCCATAATGACAAAGAGAAAACAGTTTAGACATTTTTGCTAATTTATTAAAAATAAAAAACTGAAATATCACGTTAACATAAGTATTCAGACCCTTTACTCAGTACTTTGTTGAAGCAGCTTTGGCAGCGATTACAGCCTTGAGTCTTCTTGGGGTTGACGCTACAAGCTTGGCACTCCTGTATTTGGGGAGTTTCTCCCATTCTTCTCTGCAGATCCTCTCAAGCTCTGTCAGGTTGGATGGGGAGCGTCGCTGCACAACTATTTTCAATCCTGTCTCGGAGATCTACGGACAACTCCTTCGAACTCATGGCTTGGTTTTTGCTCTGACATGCACTGTCAACTGTGGGACCTTATATAGACAGGTGTGTGCCTTTCCAAATCATGTCCAATCAATTGAATTTACCACATGTGGACTCCAATCAAGTTGTAGAAACATCTGAAGGATGATCAATGGAAACAGGATGCACCTGAGCTCAATTTCGAGTCTCATAGCAAAGGGTCTGAATACTTATGTAAATAAGGTATTTCTGTTAATACATTTTCAAACATTTCTTAAAACCTGTTTTCGCTTTGTCATTATGGGGTATTGTTTGTAGATTGATGAGGAAACCTTTTTATTTAATCCATTTTAGAATAAGGCTGTAATGTAAANCAGTGATGGACTGACTTCCTGTCAACTAGCACTGTCACCACAAGAGGAGTGAGGAAGGGGGAGTGACAGGAAACGACTGGCGGGGGGTTGTATTTACTAGAACGAGGGAGAGAGGGTAGTTTAGACTTCAGTAGGTGGTGGAAATCTAAGATTAAGCACACACACACACACACCACCCATCTCAGGCTGTTAAGCGTTAAGGGCCAATTCCCTTTCTCCTTAACTGCGTGTTCTGTAACTGTTGTAAATGTGTTTATGAAAAATGGATGGCTTCCCTGAGAGATCTCTGCTTGGGAGGCAGTCCGTTTGAAGAACAGAGAGGGGAGGGAGGGATGTGTGGAAAGGGGGAGGGAAAGAGATGGAGGAGAGGGAGTGAATAACAGAACAGGCTGGAGCTGGTGGTGTGTGGATGGTTTCCAGTGAAGGAAGGAGGGAGGGAGGGATGGGGCCTGTGTCGGTGGAGGTATACAGAGGTTATGATGTTGGCTTGTAGAGGAGGACAATGAAGAGGAGAATCAGATGAGGGAACACCAACCCCTCCTCCTTCTTCTCCTCACCTGCTTCTCCTCCAGCTTTCACTCAATTATTCAGTGTGTCCTGCCTCCCCCACTGTACATACAGCTCCACGCACACACACACACACACACACACACACACACACACACACACACACACACACACACACACACACACAGGGAAAGGGAGTGAGAACAATGAGGGGGAGGAAGGGATGGTGGAGGAGGGAGAGATGGAGTGGTACCAGGGGAGTGGAGGTCTGGATTACTGGGATCATTATTCATTTCTGCTCTATCCTTTTTATCTCTCTCATTCACTCTTTCGTAATGATTCTTATTTCTCTCGCTCTCTTTCTCTCGCTCTCCCATCCCACCCATTCTCTCTCCCCCTCCTTCCCTCTTCCACTCCCCCGTGGTTGTAGTCTCTTTCACTCTCTCTTTCTGTGAGTAGATGAGGTGTGATAGTGGAGCTGTATTAAGTGTCACTCTGCTCGCCAGCCTGAGTGCTCTGGTATTGATTGTCCTGGTCTTCCAGGGGAGAGTAATGGCTTTCTGAGGTGAAGGGGGGAGGATTAGGCCACTAATTTCTGTTGTGCAGACAAGATACGCTTCCTCCTCCCTCACCTCACACACATCACCTCTCTCTGTCTCTCTCTCTCTCTCTCTTCCTCTCTCTGTCGTGTGTTCTTTCTCCACCAACCTCTCTTTCTTGTTCTCTAACACTTACGATGTTTTCACCTCACCTGACATGTAATTTCTCATCACCCCTCTCTCTCTCTCTCTCTCTCTCTCTCTCTCTCTCTCTCTCTCTCTCTTCCTCTCTATTGTTCTCTATCATTATCTCTCTAGTATAAGCTAGCCACAGAGACCTGCTGTGTAGTCTGCACCTATTAAACCCATTTCCCTTCAAAGCTTTTCCTCATTCACATTTTGAAAAAGGAATTACAACATTTGTCTCATTAGTAATTGTTTAGATTTATAAACATGTATGTGTCTTAATTCTTTCTACCCAGGTCATATCCAGACCACCACCATAACTAACCATCAAACCCTATTGTAGTGTGATGTCTGTTGCTAGGGTAACTAAGCTAGGTCACAATGCTTGAATGATAAGGAGTGTTTGATAATCCAGACATCCTGACCTATCTCACACTCCTCAGGCTGTCTCTGTGGGGTCAGGTGGATAGATTAGAGAGGATAGAGAACTGAAACTGGCCTGAGGTTTAAAGCTACTGCTGCTGTGTTACATACATTCTTTGTGGGTCTGTGTAATCTGAGGGGAAATATGTGTCTCTAATATGGTCATACATTTGGCAGGGGGTTAGGAAGTGCAGCTCAGTTTCCACCTCATTTTGTGGGCAGTGTGCACATAGCCTGTCTTCTCTTGAGAGCCAGGTCTGCCTACGGCGACCTTTCTCAATAGCAAGGTTATGCTCTGAGTCTGTACATAGTCAAAGCTTTCCTTAAGTTTGGGTCAGTCACAGGGGTCAGGTATTCTGCCACTGTGTACTCTCTGTTAAGGGCCAAATAGCATTCTATATTTTGTTAATTACGTGACACATTGGAAAGAATTATCTTTTTATTTTCTCATGATTTGGTTGGGTCTAATTGTGTTGCTGTCCTGGGGCTCTGTGGGGTCTGTTTGTGTTTGTGAACAGAGCCCCAGGACCAGCTTGCTTAGGGGACTCTTCTCCAGGTTCATCTCTCTGTAGGTGATGGCTTTGTTATGGAAGGTTTGGGAATCACTTCCTTTTAGGTGGTTGTAGAATTTAATGACTCTTTTCTGGATTTTTTATAATAAGCGGGTATCTGCCTAATTCTGCTATGCATGCATTATTTGGTGTTTTACGTTGTACGCGGTGGATATTTTTGCAGAATTCTGCAAGCAGAGTCTCAATTTGGTGTTTGTCACCTTTTGTGAATTCTTGGTTGGTGACCGGACCCCAGACCTCACAACCATAAAGGGCAATGGGTTCTATAACTGATTCAAGTATTTTTGGCCAGATCCTAGTTGGTATGTCAAATTTAATGTTCCTTTTGATGGCATAGAAGGCCCTTCTTGCCTTGTCTCTCAGATCGTTCACAGCTTTGTGGAAGTTACCTGTGGTTGAGGTATGTATAGTTATTTTGTGTGCTCTAGGGCAACGATGTCTAGATGGAATTTGTATTCGTGGTCCTGGGAACTGAACCATTTTTTGGAACACCATTATTTTTGTTTTACTGAGATTTACTGTCAGGGCCCAGGTCTGTGCAGAATCCTCCTCTCTCTCTCTCTCGCTCTCTCGCTCTCTCTCTCGCTCTCTCTCTCGCTCTCTCGCTCGCTCTCTCGCTCGCTCTCTCGCTCTCTCGCGCTCTCTCGCTCTCTCTCGCTCTCTCTCGCTCTCTCTCTCTCTCTGTACTGCTGTCATGGTAGAAAGCGTGCCCCATAGACAGGGCTGTGACCCAGTTTGACTGTCTTGGGCAGATGCTGCAGTCAAGCTGTGAGGAGGAGAGAGGGCACACAGAGGAGGAGGAGGAGCCCTCAGGTTACCAGAGAGAGAGAGAGAAACAAAGTGAGAGAGGTTGAGTAGAAGAACGAGAAAGAGGGAGAGAGAGAGAAGGGAGAGAGAAGGAAGGAAGGAAGGAAGAGAAAAAAAGAGAGGGAGAGAAAAAGAGGAGTGTGTAATAGTTGGAATGTGATCATATGAGATGAGAGCTGCAGAGAGAGACACATGTGACCAGACCATTACCTTACTCTGCAGGGTTTCCCCGGGGGGCTGCAAATGTGCTATAGTTCATTGGGCCAGCTCTTACTCCCTGCTGTGCGTGCGTGTGTGTGTGTGTATGTCTGTCCTAGCGGTGTGTCAGGGCCGTGTGACTCTCACAGGGTTGCTCGTCCTGATCACTGTCACTATCTAATGTCCGCCTGGGGCCATCCATCTGGGCCTGTGTGTACGCTAGGCTAGGATATGCTAACCCAGAACGGTGTGTCTGAGGCCACTGCTTCCCCTCTACCACGCTACGCTTGGATATGCTAGGCTAGTATACGCTAACCCAGAACTGTGTGTCAGAGCCCACTGTCTCCTCTCGCTAGGCAAGGATACGCTAACACAGGCTCTAGACTACAGCTAATATTAGCCTCTCTTGCAAGGCATACTATATAGCTGCTACTGTGTTGAAGCTATGTTATTTTAGCCTTGCATTGCAGCTATGCTACGTTAGCTCAGAGTAGAGGTCTTCCAACTTTTTGGACCCGTTCCCGGATCCAATATGCTTAAATAAATGTTTTAAATACAGACCCGTTCCGAACAGACCCGAGGACAACTAGACCCGTTCCGTATAGACCTGGTCAGATCCATTTTTTAAGCTACTTTATGAACCGGAGCTGATAAAGCGCGAGATGAGGGATAGAGGTCGAGGTGCCACTCTAGCAGGTGGGGAGGGGGCCATACTGTAACCGAGTGAGCAGGGAGGGAGAGACGAGAGACAGCAACCAATCAAGCCGACTCGCGCTATAGTTGACTATGAGCTGCCATAGCTAGGTTGTTTATCATCAATATGATTACGTAGTTCCAGTCTTGACTGCATCAAACCAGGAGAGCGTTAGCTAGCTAGGCTAATTGAGGCTGCAGTGCATGATCTTCCTCATCCTACAGTTACAAACATCAACACCTCCATTCAGAACATTAAGGTGCAGCCTACATGTTGTCTCCTGGTCGGTGCAGCCTACATGTTGTCTCCTGGTCGGTGCAGCCTACATGTTGTCTCCTGGTCGGTGTAGCCTACATGTTGTCTCCTGGTCGGTG